>SOPF01027147.1:103445-142338 GCA_012979155.1 Hypericum perforatum | reverse complement strand
TGTGTCTGATAGTCTTCTCCAAATTCGGCTCCGAAGTTGACGAAAATGCCCCTCCAAGACAGCTGTTCCTTCTAGACTCCTTCTTCTTGCAAAATTCCTTTCCAAATTCGCCTCTTTTCCTATAATTTAGTATAAAGAGCCCATTAGTCACCTAAAACTCAAACTATAACTAAAATAACATTGAACTAAAGATAAAAGTATAAAAACAACTTAAAATCCTATGCGTTTAATGCGTGTTTAAGACACACATCAATAATTTTTATATCAAATTTTCTACTCAATTTTACGGTGGTAAAATTTTAACGAGATTTACGATCGAATCTCTTCAGATAGAATTTTACTCTACATTGAATATAAATAATGATATAAATAAAATTTATTTATGAATAAAACTTTGTAAAGTGTTATAATTGTTGGAGAAAGCTGGCAACCAACAGTTACATAAGGATGTACCACTTCCCTAGTATATCATCATTTTAATGCATCACGTCTTTGTATAAAGCTTAAAAATTGTGGAGGGCAGCCAACATCAACACAATCATAATGCATAGTTTTCCTTGAGCGTGGCGTCAGGTCATTATAATTTATAAGCACGTTGAGAATGACAAGAAAAAACATTTACACACTTGCCTGAATATTGACCATTATTTTCTCTTCCTTCTATTTACAGACCAACCTTTACGGAAGCCTCGGCCCATCCCAAGCTGCCTTTTGTTTTAGTACAAGGGCACCCCCAGTGACTCTATTTAGTCGACAATGTATATAAAATAAATTTGATATATATTTTACGTGAATTTAAATTATTTATTAGTAGTACTAATTTGGATTGTGATTTGTGCGTGGGTTGAAATTGAATGAGAAGCATGCATTATTGATTTCTTCGGCTGAGTGCTATGAATTCCATGGAATAGCATTGGTAGTGGTACCACCAACAAAGGGCAAGGTGAGAATAGAGTCACGGGTATGCCCACAATAGCTCCAAATTTGGATTATATAACGATTTCTCTTAGGAGAACTAACAAGAACACTACCATATGGTCACGGGCCAATTACCTACTATGTGCTGTGTCGCATCTCAGTGGCCACCGAATATTAGAATATAATAATGTATATAAGTTTATTTTTGAAAGATGACAGTTTTTTCATGCAAGTATATAACACTAGAAACAACTTTTTGAGTATATTAAAACTAAAGTTAATATAAATTGTGATTTAAGTATAAACAAAGCGCAGCAAACAAATTATTTGTTCTTTATTTTAGTGATCTAAGATACTGTAGACTTCCGATCATAGATGCTTCTTCGAATATAATGAATTTTAAAAGGGTAATCGTAATTTTAATAAATTGTTTCCATCTGGGGTCATGGATATCCCTACGCATTCACTATTTGCTCAGGTCGGTGCATTAGAATTAAAGTTCCTAGTATTTTTATGGAACTAACTTTGGAGAGAAAACGAGCTCAATACAGTTGTTTTTTTTTGGAAATCAAAAATATTAATAATTTTAATTCTAGGAATACAATTGAATTAAATAACCTTTATTTAGTTCATTTAAGCGGTCAGTAATAGTAAATTAGTTACCTGTGGCGAATAATTTTTCAAACATTGCGTTACCACCGAAACCAAATCGTTAGGTAAAAGTTTATATCAATCAAACATATAGAATTAGAGTTATTAACTTAGACACACGTCTATCTAAACTATTAGATGTTCTGATATTGTACGCATACAATTTGATGTAATTATCTTTGACATTTTTATATAAATTTATTTATAGAAAAATAGAATTTGAGTTATTAAAAATATTGTTGCCTTAAAATTTGACATTTTGGCATGATGGATTTTATCGACATTTACTACTTGAAACAGTTCGAATAACGTGTTTGGCTAACAAATGCAAGGGAGGGTAGTATAGAAAGTGGCTGGTGGTCCTTAATGTAAACACATGGTTCAAAGCTAATTGCAATATAGCAGCTGCCCTATGAGAATAATTATTTCATATTTCCGGCCGTTGGTCGGACAATTATATTGCTTCACTATAATCAAACCGTCCCACTAATTTTGTCTGAGAATTAATGATAGACTTATTCCTCTCCAGGACTAACTCATTCTTTCAATTATTTGTCTCAACAAAATAAAATTTTATATCAAATTCTAAACTTTACCACATTCACATCTAACAACATGGAGACACTGATTGCGATTTTTTTACAAACAACAAATACTCTTACTTAAATAATATCCGAGAAATAATATAAAAAGTTGACTATCTATTCAGGGAGTAAAATACATATGATTGACTGATACTGAAATATTCCCATAATTTTTTATAGATTACTTAAATATTTTTCTCGAGCTCTCGAGCTCTCCTACATCGAGGACGAATATCTGACAAGAAAATGCCAATTACATTTTCCCAAATTTAGTCCTATTGGATACTCTCCAGTCTCCAGTCCTTTTCTTTTTCGAAATAAATAAAAGAGGACAAATTCTAAACAACGACCAATGCATCAACCACCCCACGTTAGGTCACTTTCCGTCCCCTTCGTAACAACTAACGGCGTAAGCTAAATACCTCACTTGTCTTTGCCTCCGGTTCTATATGCAGGCTCATCTATTTTTGGGTTTTTCCGAAGCTCTATTTTTATAATGTCAAATCCTATTTCAGGAGGTAATTTTTGTTATAATTTTTTAATGTACGGAATTTGAACTGAACACTTCTTTTTTAGGTGAATAAAATTTTTTATAATTTAAATTGGTTCTCATTGTTCCAGCTATTTCTGGTATAGCTTCGATTACGTTTATTTTTTATTTTTGTATTCGCAGTCCAGTATTTATACTTTATTTTTCATTAGCAAAATTTGAACCGAAGATATATGTATTGAAATTCAAATATCTTATTACTTTAATCACGGATTATTATGAATCTACTTCAATAGACAATTTTTTGACTCTAGCTAATCCTTATTTTATTATAAAATTTCACATTATTTGTCCGTTTATTCGATATGCTACACCCTTACATAACTTATATGGAACCAGTATTGGAAATTTACTAATTAGAATCTGCTTGAAAGGTCGTACGATTATTTTTGGGGAAAATACACTTATATATTTGTGGTTTAACACTTTTTAAGACTGTGTAATTTTTTTTTTCAAAATCAGTCCATATAGTTTGTTTTCTCGTATATTATCAAATTTCGAGCAACTAAGATAAATGTTCGGCTACATGTTTGTCCACGCGGGTGTCACTTGTGGATGTTGTTCAAACTCTTTTGAGAACATTTGATTTTATTTGTCATGATGACATGGCATATGACAAATATTTAATTTCAAATTCGATTGAAAAACCACAACTTCTTATTTAAGAGTATGATTAAGTTGATCCAAATTACTTTGTGAATATGAGATATATATCTACAATTTTTAGTTTATGACTTCTCAAAATTTTGAGTATAAGAATGTCAAAAATATGTTCAAAATAAGTAAGAATGTTGAAAATACGTGTAAAATAAGTAAGAATGTTGAAAATACGTGTAAACAATGTTATATTTTGAATTCTACACTGACTAGGACATTTGTCGCATGTCACGCCATCATGATTTAAACTATCATGATTTAAACAAATGCAACGTCCAGATAAGATTTTGAACGGCATCACTTTGGTGGACATAGCGTTCACGTGGATGAACATGTGCTTAAACATCTACTCGGGCTACCTGAGACTCAAAAATGTATGAGCTACAAATTTTTTGAAACACAAGATGCTCATTAACTAAATATAAAATAAGCAATGAATCATATTGATTGAATTTGGACAGAATAAACCACACGACTTTATAATGCAAAGCTTTAAAACCACAACTCCACAAGGTACTTAAATATATTTTTGCCATTGTTTTTTATGAATTTTCTTTAATTAATTTGCATGCATTAAGTGGTATATTTTTATTGGAACAAATAAAATGCATGCATGTTTTATTTATTACTATTTTCTCTGCAAGACATTATTTAGATCAAATAAAAAACATGTTAAACTAAGCATTCTCAAATGTTCATTCATCTTGCTAGTATTCTCGTAAAAAAATTGTTTAATTCAAGACACGAAATGTGCCGATTCGAACTAGAAAGACACAAAAAAATAAGTGTACAAATTAAAATCACACATTTTGTGCGTGTATATGCAAACTCGAGATATATCATTTGTTTTCGAGGATCTTTTCTTTTTAATGTCATCCCCGAGCCTCCCTTAAAAAAGACTAATTAATCTAAATTCGAACATCGTAATATCTCAAATAACAACAAAATTATTCAATTCAAAATATGAAGTTAAATTCTCAAGACTTAGAACTATAAATTTATGAAGATATTAGAACAATGCACTAGTTATTGATGAGAGAGTACATGTAGGAATGGCAATGGGCAGGATTCAGGTAGGATCTATAAGACCCAGATCCTTGTCCTCTTTTTTGAAGGTGGACCCAAATCCTTGTCCTTATCCTCTTTTAAAAACAAGATTTGGGCAGATGGTTCCAAAAATATCGGGCAGGATCTGGATCGATCTGCGGGTCCATGTGACATAAAAATTATTTAATTGAAAAAATTAAATCCACAATCTCAAAATTCATATATATTATAAAATTAAAATACACAATAATGATAAGACTTTTATCTTCCTCCCTATAAATTGGCTTGTTTAATTTGAAGGTTTTTTTAGGTCACAAAATTTTAAGATGTTTAATTTAGATTTTTTGGGACTTTAAATAAAAAGTTGAAGATAGTTTTTTAGGTTACGGAAATTTAAGATATTTAATTAGGAAGTTAAAGCTGAATAGGGTAACTTGTAATTAGGAAGTTGAAGTTAAATAGCATAGCCTGTGTTACTAAAGTATTATATATATATATAATTCGGGTAGGATTCGGGTAGGATCCTATAAATCCATATTCATACCCTTATCCTTTTTAAATATCAGGATTCGGGTAGGATTCAGATCTAGGACCTGGTCAAAGTTAACGGATCCTAGACCCTTCGGATTTAAAATCGGGTAGATCCTTAGGATCCGGGTCTAATTGCCATCCCTAAGTACATGGTACTGACTATGGAAGAACTATATTTACCTATGGAAGAACAATGTTAAAGGTTTTGAGCTAATTACGCTCTAGATTGGAACATAAAGTGGAAAGTTTGATGAGATGAGTGGCATCAAGGGTTTGTTTAGAGTGATAAACGATTTAATTAGTTGGTCAGTCTGATTACTGCAAATCTCCAAGCTGATCGATCAACTTTCAAGACATCGATTCTCTCTTTCTCTCTCCACAAGGCAATGGAAAAAAGCTAGGATCCTCGAATATTCAAGAACGTTTAAAAACATTCTTAAGGCTAATTGCATGGGACGCATTACAAGTGTGAGCTAAATTTGAAAGCTTCCATCCACAGGCGAATGAGAATAATCTAACATGCCTCCTCTATAATGTTGAGAAGGAGACGATATACCATCTATTCCTCTCTTGCCATTTTTCATTAGTATTATGGAGAAATTCCCCATGACCTTTGGATATAGCAATGTTCACTATGCTTTTTCATCTACAGAACGTCAAGACCTTGTCTTAAGTGGGCGTTATACCCGAGAAAGTAAATTAAGGTCATACTTTTTCCTTAGATTGGGTGAGTTTTGTTAATATGATCGTTTGTGATAAAATTGTTCAGTGTTAACCATATATTTCAAGCTGAAGTTACGGAAATATGACCATATCAAATTCAGTAGAAAAAAGTGTTAGACTATAAGGTCAAGAGGAAAAAACAAAAATATACTGTCATCATAACAGCAAACTGAAAGTATCATATATAGGAATGTAGGAATTAAGATTGAAAAAATCCGGCAGCTAAATCCTCAACTTCTGGTTTTGGAAAAAAAAAATTAAAATTAGATCGATGTATTAATTACGCTCAGATACTGAAAGAAAAAAGTAGAATTAAATTAGGCAGGCCCACTGGTTGTCTTTCGTATTAAATGCTAAAAAGCAAATAAAATTTGTTGATGGTAAGGTTGATATGGGTAATTAACATGTGGCTTAAATAGCAAAATATTTGTCACAACATCAAAGCATATTAATACCCAAAAAATTAAAATCAAAACCACATTATGAAATAATTCGGGAGTTAATATAATAAAATAAGCTGTGAATTGCTTAAAATTGTGAAAAAAATACGAGAATGAAAAGAAATTTAAATGATAGATGGTAGGTTTTACAAGATCAATTTCTTTCAAATGTAATCATAAAAATCACTGAAAACAATATCACCCTAAAAATTACACAATAATGTAATGTTGTTGTTAGCTATGACAGTTTTTTTTTGGTATAGAACTATTTAACACTACTAATTAATTAAGTTCGATTCAAATGAATAATCAAAAAATTTATAATAAATATTTAATATTATCAACATTGCTGATTTAATTACAGAACACTTGATCAAACAAACTATCTGATTGCACATTTTGGCCGGGGGACACATGATTTTGCCCGAGGAGATAGATACGAAAGTTACGCAACAAACAAGGAAAAAAGGTGATATCCGTTACACTTGTTTATTGCAATTAATCATCAGACAAGAGAAAAAATCCAAAAAATTGGTTAATTACATTTTAGTTATCTGTGATTTTGTGTTATTATGATCTCAACAAAAGTCTTCAAGTTTCCGAAACTCACAAAACAGTGGCCCAATTTTTTTCGTAATATATTTTAGGTTGTATGTGTAGACACAAAGTATTCAGATATTATCCTCTCGACTAATCAAAATTTGACCCAGGTTAATTTTTGAAAATGGGTAACAATTTTTTAAATAAAAATATTTAACGATGTTGTATTTTTTATAATTAGAACACGAGATATTTTGATTAAACTTATACAATGCATTCATGAATTAATCTAAAAATTTGTTGGTTTGTATAATATATTTTTGTAGGTTTTCAAAACCATTTACGAAGATTACCAATTACACATGGACTAAATTACAATTCTCCAAAAAGAAATCCACTCAACCAAAAACTAAAATCCAGAGGACCCTTGTCTGTCCCTTTGACCCTTTCTTACCAAATGGTAAATGAAACTGCTTCGAGAGAGAGAGAGAGAGAGAGAGAGAGAGAGAGAGAGAGCTGTCTTGAGTGAGAACAAAGCAAGCCAACATCCCCCCACAGACCCAATAGCCTATAGGCTTCTACTTCCTCTGTTCTTTTGCAGCTCCTCTGTTTCTTTTCACTTTTTTTTTCTTTCTCCTCTCTTCTCACCTTCACCACCCTCCATTAGTGTCCAGTACAATAATCTCATACAGCTAACTCCTGGCTCCCATTTGGGGGCTTTTCTCTTTCCCCATTATGCCCCTACCTCACCCAGATAATGCCCATATTTGGTTTTAGGTAAGAGCCCTTTGTTGGGTTAAATGGGTGAGCTTCACTGGTGATGGGAAGTGAGGAGGCACAAGTAAAGTCCAAGTCTTTACACTTTTTGGTACCAACCCAGAAGAAAATTTCCTGTCTTTTCTCTCTCTTGTTGTTGAGGTAGCTGCATTTTGTGCTTAAGATGAGGAAGCATGGATGGCAACTGCCTTACCACCCACTCCAGGTACTTTCTACTAGCTTCATTTTTATTTTCTTATCTTGGGTTTTATGTGTTGCCCTTAATAGAGCATTATTAATCTTGAGACCTAATCCTTTTATATATTTTGGTTTTTTTAAATAGGTGGTAGCTGTGGCTGTGTTTTTGGCACTGGGGTTTGCCTATTATGTGTTTTTTGCACCTTTTGTTGGGAGGAAGATGTTTCAGTACATAGCAATGGGAATCTACACTCCTCTGGTCAGCCATTTTGCACATTTCCCTTAAAAGTTGATATATTTTGTTTAAAGATCCGGCCTTTGCCCTGCTATTTTGGTATCCATTAATGAACTCTTGGTTGCTATTGTTTCTACTTACTATTATCTTTTAAGTAATCTAATTTTGTTTCTACCTATTGTTTATCTTTTTTTGGAAACTATAGGAGTACTATTTGGTGTAGAATATCTCGGACCTTTTGGCAATTAAGTACCTCTGAAGCATTGAACTTTTTAGTTGATGGTCTGAGGTTTACTACATTTCCATGGGTACTGGAACCTTTGGCTTTCCCCTGAATGCCGTTAAGACTTGGAGCAAGCTCAATAGGAGAAGTACTTTTTCATTAGGATGAAGAATGAAACTCGTCCAAGTATTGCAAATTGATGCATACATCTTCAGAGTTAGTGGCGACCCTTGTACAAGTTTCCAAAAAAAGATTTCTTGGTTCCAAAGCCGTCCCTTGTACAAGTTTTCTCGATGTCAACCCTCCATTCACTTCTTTACTGACGCATCAGCTAATGATTGTGTCTTCATAATAAGAAGTCTAATAAAAAAAAAAGCCTAAGTTTGCCTAGATAGGGTGATCGTCGAGATGATGCAAGCTGATCATACTAGGTCGATTTTTAGCCCTGTAAAATCGATCTCCAATGGCGGGAAACTTGCATTTTGTGCATTTACTCGTATCCAAAATTCAGACTGTTTCTTCTCCTTTCAGATCACATGTGCCTTTGGGCTATACATTTGGTGTGCAGCAGCCGATCCAGCAGACCCGGGAGTTTTCAAGTCAAAAAAGTACCTCCAAATTCCAGATGGCGAGAAGAATTCTTCTCTGAAGAACTCAAACCAGCATGGGGGGTCAATATCATCCATGCATGATGCAAATGCTTCCACAATTGGAGGGAAATCTCTGGACAAGGAAACTGTGGTTACAGAGGCAACGTCGAGGGATCTAGGTTCTGAAATTGATGAGAGAAAAAAATCATCAAGGCCTTCATCCTGCTTCCTACAACTTGCTCTCTCTCCTTGTATGTTGTTCGGCAAGTGTTGCGGTTCAAATGAGGAGTCCTCCGAGCAACAGATGAGTGAAGAAGGCATGTTCTATTGCAGCTTGTGCGAAGTTGAGGTTAGATCAACGTTCTTTATCTCGATTCTCAAGGAAAATCTTCATCATGCCAAATTGAATACGGTGCCACAATCACCAGGCTTTATGTGATCATTCTACTTGTTACAGCATATTGCCGGACGATATAAAATGACCAAAATCGAGCTAAAGGAAACCAAAGCGCTCTACATACTGATTCGAGTTTCACTTTCTGACTTATCATTTTTTGGATTTTGATAGGTTTTCAAGTACAGCAAGCACTGTAGAGTATGCGACAAATGTGTGGACAACTTTGATCACCATTGCAGGGTAAAAGCGAATTTCATCATGAAGTTCTGTCTTCTCCTTTTGCTCGTAGTTTTGAACCCTCTGTGGCTCTGTATCGTCTTTGGCTTTTCAGTGGCTGAACAACTGCATAGGCAAAAGGAACTACAGAAAGTTTTTCGCCCTAATGGTTTCTGCTGTTTTGCTGGTAAGCATGAATCTTCCAGTTCTCCCTTGCCAGAATCGATCATTTATATTTTGAAGGATTGCCCTCAGACGATTGTATCATCTTTTGCATGTCAAATCATTTGCATGTTAATAGACTTTGACTGGTGCTTAAATGTCATGTGTCTCTTGGCATGAGATTTGCAGCTTATCTTACAATGGTCAACTGGAATCATTGTCCTGGCATGCTGTTTCCTCGACCGGAAACGATTCTCCGCTGATATCCCTTCCAAATTGGGAAGCAGTTTCACACTGGTTCCTTATGTTATTGTGGTGGTAAGCTCTTCTCTCTTGCAGAAATTCATGCACAATCTGTGTGATGAAAATGCCAAGTGGTGGAATCCCATCTTATGTATAGCATTTTGTTACAAAATTGATTGATCGATATCTTGCATCCTTCTTGCAGGCCTTGTGCACTATTTTAGCAATGGTTGCGACCTTGCCACTTGCTCAGCTGTTTTTCTTTCACATCCTCCTAATAAAAAAGGTTAGATTAGCTGTTCTAGCTTTAGCTCGAGTAACTACAATTGAACATCTTCTGCTTGATTGCACTCAACTAAGGAGGACTTGGTCTAGCTAGAACTATAATTGAACATCTTCTGCTTGATTGCACTCAACTAAGGAGGACTTGGTCTAGCTCGAAGTTCATGCACCCTTCTTAAAAAAATGCAACTTGATTGTTGCATCTGCATGTTTCACAGGGAATCAGCACATATGATTACATCATAGCTCTCAGGGAGCAAGAACAAGAACTGCAAGGGGGTGGAGGCCAACACAGTGCTCAAATGTCTCCTGCCAGCTCGATAACTGGATTGAGCAGTGCGAGCTCTCTTTCCACTTTCCGCCGAGGAGCATGGTGTACGCCCCCCCGCCTGTTTTTGGAGGATCAGGTACTTGGACCGGCTCATGATTCATCTCTGCAAGAAGTTACAGAATTAGCTTGTTAGACTATGACTGCTCACCCTCTGCAACCTTTTTCCTTCAACAGTTTGATGTTGTTCCTCCGGATACTGGGTCTGTTAGCTCGTATGGAAAGAGATCGGCCAGAGATGAGCCAAACAAAAAGAGGACCCCAGCACCGGTGAAGATAAGCCCATGGACACTAGCTAGACTGAATGCTGAAGAGGTGTCAAGAGTTGCTGCAGAGGCTAGAAAAAGGTCTAAAATCCTCCAGCCTGTGGCCAGGCAGGGAGCTTCATTAGGTCTTGACACAGACAGCTTCGGCAGTAGTAGGCGAATGGTCCCTAGGCCTGACAATAACCGAAAGAGGATTACAAAGCGAGTACGTCTACCAGCAGACCTTCCCCCGCTGGACCCGGTGAATACCGCTTCGAGTTTGGCTACTATGAAAGGCTTTCCAGCCAGTTCGACAAGTCTGGCCCCTCTGCAGCTCGAGGCAAGAAGCGCTTTCCAGACTAGTAGAGCAATGTCAAGCTCCGGTGGGATGATGGTGGCTTCTTCTCCTGAAAGCAGCATAGAGTCACCGGATATCCACCCGTTTGGTGTCTCCTTATCAGGAGCAGATGAATCAAGGAGGCTCACGGGAATCCCCGTCCTTGGCAGTGCTTCTGAGCAAGGGATTCCGTTGTCGAGGTCGACAAGCGGTGGCTACGAAGCATCGGGAGGCGAAGACAGCGACAGGGTACCTTCCAGGATCATTCCGAGATTAACAGACTGGAGCAACCTTCTTTTGCATACGGAGCAGGACGACGGGATTGCCAGACTGAAAGCAGCAGCTTCAGCATCATCAAGCCAAGCTAACAACAGAAAGTTTTGAAGACTGCTACATTCTGTTTGTCGAGATTGTTCAAGGCAAGAGTTTCTTCAAAATTCATTCATTTTTGGGCTCAAAGTTGAAATCTAACTTGCCTAACAATGGAATGGGAGCACAGACATGAAACAGAACACATTCCTAATTTGCATTCTTCAACAGTATGCATTTCTTTTAATTTTCTGTCGTCCGACGCTGATTCGTGATCTTGTAAATCGTAATTCCTTTACACTAGAAGTCAATTCCCTTCATAGTTTTCACATTTCGCCTCTTTTAAGTTCGGTAGTAGGAGTTTTCGTGTACTTCCATTAGATGTCCAAGCCGTTCTCACCGAGACAAAACGTCGAGATTTATTTTCTCGAGTCTCGCGTGTGACGTGTCATTCATTTCTCCAACCTGTATTTATCCAAGGAAACATGGTAATTTTTTTCATGTTGAAATCCAAACCACATGATGTCCGACCACGAATTGACTAATAATAAGTTTGGACACCTCATACCAATTAAGTGATTTTTTGATTTTCACTGCACCGAGTACCGGACTCATACTTGTTGGGCCGACTGTTACACTACCGGTAATTTTCGAACATTCACTAAACAAACTTTCGAACTTACTAACACACCACGGCAATCGAATTACATACCTGCCCTCTCTAATAAATAACACAGCACTTAGTGATCCCTTTCTGATTTTGCATTAATACATGCAGGTTGCAGGAAATGTGGCAACTTAGATTACCTTGTTTAAGTAAACACAGGTTCGATTCCGATAAATTTTTCCGAAAGTTACAAAGTTGTGCCGAAGTTTCCACAAATTTACGTAAAATTTGTAGTAGGATCTGTTGCGCATGCATACGAGGTCTTCTGACCATCTACTACTAGGTCAAAGCCCCAGAGAAGGGAAAGGGCCCAACCTTCATTACATGTTTGGGACCATCTTTGAAAATAAAGTTGAAATCTAACTTGAACAGAAATTGCAATCCTTTACACTAACTACAAAGTCAACTTCACAAAGTTTGTAATAGAGGTTGTCTGTCATTCATTCTCCAACTTGTATATAATAATTACAATAACATAAATACTTTTTCCGGTCGAGATTACTTGTTGTTCTTAAATTCATTAGTTGGCTAATTCAAAGTCCGAATAATATATATGAAGCTGATATGAATAACATTGATTGTAATTTCCAACTTTATTGTACCGACTATATTATATATAGCAGTGGCAGAAGGCTATGTCGACACTCTATACGACGGAAGCGACAGGGGTTACCTCGTGGTGGACGACCGGCAAGCTGGTCATCTTCCCGTCGATCACCTCCGCGGGATCTCCACGCGCCGCCCTGGAGTGCCAGGTCAACTGTTGTTTCACGGATACGAATACTTGATTAGGATCGGGTTATAGTCGAGGCAAGTGTTGGACACTTTCTCCGTAAGACGAGATTGCCCCGTATATTTCAGTGCGTACGGGCTAAGGCAATCGTCCCCAAGATACAACGACTATCGGGCGTTTCCAAGAACGTTGCACACGAACTCGAAACTTTCGGGCGAACCCTTATATACCCGGAACTTTCTTGACTCGGATTTCTAGTATGTAGAACGGGGGAAGAGAGGAAGTCGACAATGCTAGGAATTGCTGTTGTCGCTGGGATGATGATGAATGAGGAGGACCCCTCTATTTATAGGGGCTGGAGGCTGTCATCCCGAAGGGCCACGAGCAGAGGCTGGATAGACACATCCTGTGGCCAGCAGGCTGTCTCTCTCTGTCGTGTCTCTTCGGATGGCTTCTGGATAGGCCTCAGGTCCTTCGTACCCCTTCGGATATGCCAGACAGCCTTACTCCGGAATTTTCCAAAACTTTTAAGTCTCCTCAGAGAAGTGCCAAGTGCACCTCAATGCACCCAAGCACCCGCTCCCGGCCTCGAGCCCGTGTCCGGTCCCGGTCCCGCGCCCGTGCTCGGACGGTACACCGTCCTCGCAGTCAACGGAAAGTCAACCCAAAAGTCAACTGAAAGTCAACTGCGGGTCAACCTAGAGAGTGGTCAACTTGTTGAGAGTCAAGGAAGGAAATCTCCTTATAAACTTGGAAAAATTTCTTGCTCTTAGCAATGTGGTACACACTTTCCCTTTCTTTCACTTTCCATAACTTAGCACTTTGGTTTTGGGCCTTGGGCCAATGGGCCTTTATTCAATTTTTCCAACATCAACATCTTGTAGATCGCCGCCTTGCAGAGGAAAACTGCCATGAACGACGGGCACGTGATGATCACTATGACGACCAACAACATCCACTCCTCGTGCAGAAACCACGCACCGGCCGTCAACACTAGCAAAACCACGCCGGACAGACCAAGGAAGAGGAAAACGGAGTGGTTCACCAACTGACACCGGGTTGACTCCGTGACGGTTACGGCCGGGGAGAGGATCCGGATGAGCTCGAAGTAGACGGTGTGGAAGGAAACGACGACGGAGACGGCGATCGTCGGGAGCATGAAATAAGGCGACGGGGCAGCGCTGCCGAGGAGGACGGTGGTCTGGCGGAGGGCGAGGTGTAGGGAGGGGAGAGAGGAGAAGGTGACCACGAGGGGGAAGGTGAGGGGGAGAGCGTTGCGGACGAGGAGCCGGGGAGAGGTGGCGGCGATGACTTGGCCGGTGCACAATCCGCAATGGACGGTTCTGGTGATGGAGGCGGTTACGAGCTGAGAGAAGCAGATGAGGAACGCGGCGAAGAGCGCCACGTAGATGACGGCGGTGAGTTTGACGTCGTCACTTGCGATGTTGTCGAGGGATTCGAGAGAGGTGGAAGAGAGAAGGAGGAAGGAGCCGAGAGAGAACAAGGGGAGGAGAAGGGGGATTAGGGTTAGGCCTATGAAGTCGCAGCAGCTGTTTTCCGTTATTCTCCGCCGCGACACCGTTATCACCAAAGCGATTCTCACTTTCACGCCGCCGTCGCCGGCTGTAGCCGTCGCCATCGGATATTATCTCCGTTCGGTTTTGGTTATGCTAAAACAAATTTTTTTCTCTTTGTTTTAAGTGTTTGTTTGTTTAAGTTGATATTTTACAACCAAATTAAAATTGAATCTACTCTTTTTTAGCTGCTTGGCATTTTCAGAAACTAACTTGGCTTGTTTCCAATTTTCTCCTCCTTTTCGTTTTCACCATTCCTTTTTAGCTGCTAGAATTTTTTTTTTTTTTTTAGCTGCTAGAATTGGCAGAAACTTGTTTGGCTTGTTTCCCAATTTAACCTGTCTGTCCAGTATGCTCAGTCTTTTCGTTCACACCATATCTTGTTTGCCTCTTTTCATAAGAAAGATCCCATCAATTTCCTAGTGGACATTTAATTTTTTTTTTTGGTGGTAAGGAATGACATTTAATTGGCACTTGGAAGTTGGAAGGAACTAAGGAATTTCCCTTGAAAATAAAAGGGCATAAGAAGGATCCCCGCAATTTCCCAATGGACATTTATTTAGTAGGTACTTTAGTTTTTTTTAGGAACGACATTTAATTGGCACTTGGAAGTACTTGGACCTAAAGAATTTCCTTTGAAAATAAAAGGGAACAAAATGAATTGTACCGTTAGGGTAAAAGTTGTCGTGTTTAGCACTCTTTACTCGTTTACCATATACTTTCAATAATATTTGTTATTGATGCGTTTTGGAATACTTGGACAATTTTTAGAATAGTTTACTTTAACTATCTGGTTTTCAGTATTATAAGCTTTATTGAAAAAGATTTAACCGTGTGGGGCCAACTTGGTTTTCCATTAATTAGGAACACCGTTGGAGATTCGGCCTCTATGTGTGTAGCCAAATTTTCTTTTCAATGCGAAGAAAAGCTCTGCTCATTTTTAGTTAGTTATGCACACCTAACACCTTGTACCGATTTTTTGATATGAATTCACTGCACCGAGTACTGCACCCATACTTGTTGCGCCGACTAATAATGCTAGTGTTTTTGGACATCTACAACATTGACTAACAGTCACTAGTGGTGATTTTTGAACATCCACTAAACAAACTTACGGACTTACTAACACACACCACGGCAATCGCATTACATACCTGCCCTCTCTAATAACACAGCACTTAGTCATCCCTTTCTGATTTTGCATTAATACATGCACATTGCAGGAAATCTGTCATTTTTTTTTATCCTATTCAAATACATATTCTATTACAATGCAGAAATCGAATCCTACCAATCCCAGGGACCTAATTGTCCCCACTTAAAAAAAATATTTAATAATTTGTTGTATTTTTTAACTAAAAATTAAAATTAAATTTTAAAAAAATTAAAGATTGATCCACTCGTTAAAGATTGACCTCACTCGTTAAATTTTTTGACTCCGTCCCTGCCCAATTCCCACCCCACTCTTATGCCACTGGACCAAATTTCACTCGACATTACCTCGTTTAAGTAAATACAAGTTCGATTCCGATAATTTTTTTCGAAAGTTACAAAGTTGTACCGAAGTTTCCACAAATTTACAACAACCACTATAAACAACTAACAGTATTACCGTACCACCTTTACCGTTACAATTACAGTGGTTCAAGCGACATTATAAACGATCGAAACGACATGGGGTACCTTGTGGCCGTCAAACGGCAAGCTGACGTAATCCCTGGCGAACTCCTCTGCGATCTCCCCGGCTAGCTCCCCACGCGCCGCCTTGCAGTACATGTACAGCACCGTAACTGCCGCCGCCTCGTACAGGAAAACCGCCATCAGCGACGCGCAAACCACCACTATAACCACCACGCGCACCCACTCCCCTGACAGAAACACCGCTGCGCCGGCCGCGGAAGCGAGCAGAACCCCGGAGGACAGCTTGAAGAACAGGAAAACGGAGAGCGCCGCGGAAAACTGCACGCTGGACACGAGGAAATGGCTGCGTTTCAGAGGATGGAACCCCCAGGTCGACTCCGCGACGGTTACGACCGGGGAGAGGAGAAGGCCGAGGTAGAGGCGGACGGCTAGGATGACGACGGCTAGGGCGAGGGCGGTTACGGGGAGCATAACGTAAGCCGACGAGGCCGCGCCGCCGAGGAGGAGGCCGATCAGGTGGAGGACGAGGAAGAGACAGGAGAGAGAGACGAGGAGGAATCCGAGGGGGAGGGAGAGGGAGAGGACGGTAGTGAAGAGGAGCCGGGGGAAGGCGGAGACGGCTGCGGCGGAGGCGGGGAAGAGCCGGACGGGGCGGCCGTAGAATCCGTGGAGGACGCTGCGGGTGATGGAGGCGGTGGCGAGCTGGAAGAAGCTGAAGAAGAAAACCGCGAAGAGCGCCACGTGGAGGGCCGCCCCGAGGGTAGCGCGGTCATTTCCGATGTTGAAGCGGTTGAGGGAGAGGAAGGCTTGGGAGTTGGGGGGCTGGAGAGGGGAGGAGGAGAGGAGGAGGGAGGGGAGGAAGGAGAGGGCGAAGCAGGGTAGGAGCTGGAAGATTAGGGTTAGGGCTAGGAAGTGGCGGCTGTGTGCGCTTATTATCCGCTGTGACTCCGTCAGTACCGTCGCGAGGCTCACTTCAACTCCGCCGCCGGTTTCCGTCGCCATCCGATTTTGTTTTGGTCAATTAATTTGGGGAAGATAACTAACGGTGACGATGAGGAGGGTGAGAGAGGAAGGTGGAGGATGAGCTTTAATCGTGGGCTTTCTGATATGGGCCTAGTTTACAGGGTTGCTTGCTTGATGGGCTTATTTATGGTCCTTGTTTAGCAGGCTCAAAGGGGAAGGGCATTTTGTTTTTCGGAAATTATCCGATATTTGTGGAGTTTCACCGATTAAATTGGCATTTTCGTATTTTTTTTTTTGTATGTCAAAGTAGTGTCGTCCAATTTCTTAATGGTTATTACAAGTATCTGAAATCTACATTACCTTTTTATTACGAAATTAATACGGAACTTTTAATTTTTTGTCAGATGAATTTAATTTTTTGGGAGAAATCTCTTTCAGCCATCACTTTCAAGCTGGCACTGCCAGAAACTAACTTGGCTTGTTTCCAATTCTCTTTTCAGTATGCTCAGTCTTATAGTCCATACCTTTTTCGTAAAAGGGTCCCTGCAATTTAGTTGTGGACATTCAATTCACACTTGGAACAGAGAGAATTTCCTTTGAAAATAAATAACAACAAAAAGGAAATTGTTTCTTAAGATAACGTCGTCATATTTCGTATTTCCTCAACTCCCACGGTTTGCAAGTACGTTTTTTTTTATAGAGCGTTAGTTTTTTCAAAAATTATTGAATGGGAGTCTTTGGGGAATTTTTTTTGTTTGAGATCAGTATGAAATTGCACCAAAATAGACATTTTTGATTTGTATGAAAATGTGTCACTATGTGCAATTTTGCACAAAAATGCACAATAAAGTGCAGTTTCATGCATAAACCAACACTCCATTCCAATCGTATCTATAAGCTGTCGACTTGCTGGTTCGAAACAAAATGCAATATTTTTACGGCTTTAATCATTTATTTAATGGTCGGGTCAAGAGCAGCATAGGCTCCTAGCAGAGCTCAGGGTTGTCATGGGTAACGGTGGACGATGGTGGTTATGAGTTTTTTAGGTTGGAGTGATTTGATTGTTCTTAACTATGATTTTGCACAAAATTGCACCACGTAGTAGTGTATTTTTTCACAAAACAGCATTATGTGACATGGTTTCTTGCGAAGAAAAAATGCTTACTCTATTACAGTTTGTGTTAATTCCACACAAAGAAATTTTTTTTCGAAAACACTTGTTCGATAATTGTGAGAAGATTAACCCCTTTAAAAAAATTGGTAGGTGAAAAAATTTGATCATCAGAACGCCCTCATTTTTTGTGGCAAGGGAGGCATTTTGTTTACGTGTAATGTGAAACCAAGACAAAAACATTTGCAAATTTGAGAGACATTTGCAGAAATTTGAGGGACATTTGCAAATTTGGTAGTATTCAAAGTTGGACTTGAACATTTGCAGTTTGCTTGACTAACCAAGACACGATCATGACATTGCTTTGTTCACTCGCGGAGTTTAAAATCAAATATCTTTTAAACAAAAAATTACGTGAAATATGTGGGAACTGGTGCGCATGCATACGAGGTCTTCTCATTATCTACTAGGTCAAAGCCCCAGAGAAATTGAACAGAAATTGCAATCCTTTACACTAACTACAAAGTCAACTTCACAAAGTTTGTTATATAATAATTACAATAACATAAATACTTTCTCCTCCGATCGAGATTAATCGATATTCCTACTACATTCATTAGTTGACTAATTCAAAGTCCGAATATAAATGAAGTTGAATAATATTAATGGTAATTCCATTTTATTGGACCGACTATATATAGCAGTTGCAGAAGGCTATGTCGGCACTCTAGACGACGGAAGCGACAGGGCGTACCTCGTGGTGGACGACCGGCAAGCTGGTCTACTTCTCGGCGATCACCTCCGCGACATCTCCACGCGCCTTCCTGGAATGCCAGCTCAACATCTTGCAGATCGCCGCCCTGCAGAGGGAAACCGCCATGAACGATGGGAAATGGCCGACTACTGTGACGACCAAGTACAGCCACTTATCGTATAGAAACCATGCCGCACCGGCAGTGGCCACTAGCAAAAGCTCGCCGGACAGACCGAGGTGTTAGGATCGCACAACACACACCAACACGGGAACAAAGTCGTACAAAGAACACGGACACAAGATATAACATGGTTCGGCCTAATGCCTACGTCCACGGCGAGAAAGGAGAACTTTTATTGATGGGAACCGAGTCACAAAGCCTTACAACCTAGTAACATGCCTTTATATAGTAGACAACACTTAGGATACAAGAAAACCTATCTAGGTCGAACTAGGAGTCCAAAACGAGTCCCGAGCTGATTAGGAAGTTCTGCCGCAGAAGCACCCAGCGTACGTTGGCTTCCCCAGCGTACGCTGGCCTTGCATTCTGGACCCTCCCAGCGTACGCTCGCTTGCCCAGCGTACGCTGGTCCTCTAATCTGTCTCGCCACAACTCAACAATTTCCACCTTGGCGAGAAATCATCCCGTGCGAGAAACCATGAAGCTCCACCCGAACTTCAACAAACTCTACCTTGACGAAGACTCCGCCCCATGAAGAACCATGAGAACTTGGCAATACTCGACTCGACTACCGACTCACTCTATCAACCATAGATAACCGCCATCATCAATAAGACCATCTCAACTTTCTCGCACACTTCGTTCAATCACTTGGAGCCAGCCCCAAAGCTCGAGCTTCCGAGCTTACTTGGCCTACACCCTCCAGTCTCCATTGAACCCGAAATAGCGAGTCCCCTTGCAGAAGCAACCTTGCCACCAATAGACGTACCCTCTATTATCCGGTCAGCCCCATGCTCCGCAACCTCGAACTGCTCTTCCGCCAAATTATCTTGCACCAAACCAATGCTATTCACAGCGTACAATGGGCAACCTTTTGTTCCACCTAGTAGAACCCTCAACATACTTCGAACACCAAAGTTCGGCTTGAGTGAGATACCCGACTCGTGCGTGATGTCACCAATGGCTTTACAACCCCAATGCCAAGCCAATCGGACATCTTTGACGTGCACGTCCCTTTAGACAACCATAGTGGGGCCCAGCTAACAAAGCTTTTCCGAGACAACTTTGACTTCCTGCCAACCATGCCTCCACAAAGCGACCATAGCTTGCTATCCATGTCTCCGCGAATCCCAACTCTACTCAAACCATCCATGTCGAGCCTTTGCTCCCTCACGCGAACCAACTTCACATGACCTGAGCTACTTGCCTCTCCCTTAGAACACAAGGATGTGACTCCATCTACAGCAGTGCGCCCCACTAACCTGTAGGAATTCCGAATATCTCTTTCACCCTTCATCACCACCATAGCATTCTTCTCCACCTCGATTAGACCACCTACTACCTTGTAGCCGTACTCGCCATAATCTAAGGCTCCTAATGAGATCAGATTCCTCTCCAACTTCGGAACATGCCTAACTCCACACAACTTTACCACAACACCATCCCACATCGTGATTCAGATATCTCTTATACTAGCGATCTTAGCAGCGAAACCATCACCCATAGTCACCATCCCTGAATCAACGAACTCGTACGTGTCGAACCACCCTCTTTTGGGTATCATGTGAAAGGAACAGGCGCTATCCAAAATCCAGGAATTCGAATGCTTTGGACCTGACAAAACAGAAAGACAGTCACCATCCGCCCAGTTCGAACCTGAGGCAACATTCATGGAACCCGACCCTCCTTCGCGATCCTGAGGTTTTCTTGGACAATCCTTCTTCAGGTGGCCTTTTTCACCACACTCATAGCAATTTCCCCTAAACCTCCTTGACCCCGACTTGGATCCCTTTCCATCTTTCCCTCCTCGATCACCATGGCTACCCCTCACAACCAGCGCTTCTATTTGTTCATCTCTGGTTTTCCTCCTTTGATGAAACCCTAAAAGAGCACTTGTGATCTCCTCCAACTCCAGGAACTCTTTTCCCACTGTCAGAGTTGTAACCAAATTCTCGTAGGAACCTGGTAAGGAATTTAGGAGCAACAATGCCTTATCTTCCTCCTCGAACTTCATATCAACCTTTCTCAAGTCGCTCACTAGCTGACTGAAACTGTTAATATGTTGGCTCAAATCCGAGCCCTCCTTCATCTTTAGCCCGTACAACCATTACTTAAGATAAAGCTTGTTCGACAAAGACTTAGACATATACCTTGCCTCCAATTTCTTCCATACCTCAGCTGGTGACTCCTCATCCATCACGTGATACATCACGTCATCCGCCAAGTACAAGCGAATTGTCGCCACCGCCTTGGCCTCCATCTCCTTCTACTCTTGGTCTCCCATCTTCTCGAATTTATTCTTCAAGAGCACGACAACCATCCCTTGTTGCACGAGGAGATCCTTGACACACCTTTACCACAACTCGAAGTTTAACGAACCATCGAACTTCACAAGAGTAAACTTTGCGCCGTCCATCTTCCTCTCACCAAAAAAGGCTCTGATACTAGTTGTTAGGATTGCACAACACACACCAACATGGGAACAAAGTTGCACAAAGAACACGGACACAAGATATAACGTGGTTCAGCCTAATGCCTACGTCCACGGCGAGAAAGGAGAACTTTTATTGATGGGAACCGAGTCACAAAGCCTTACAACAACCCTAGTAACATACCTTTATATAGTAGGCAACACTTGGGATACAAGAAAACCTATCTAGGTCGAACTAGGAGTCCAAAACGAGTCCCGAGCTGATTAGGAAGTTCTACCGCAGAAGCACCCAGCGTACGCTGGCCTTATATTCTGGACCCTCCCAGCGTACGCTCGCTTGCCCAGCGTACACTGGCCCTCTAATCTGTCTTGCCACAACTCAACACGAGGAAGAAGAAAATGGAGTGGGTCACCAACTGGTACCAGGTTGACTCCGTGACGGTTACGACCAGGGAGAGGATCTGGATGAGCTTGAAGTAGACGGCGTAGAAGGAAACGGTGAGGGAGACGGTGATCGTCGGGAGCATGAAATAAGGTAACGGGGCCGCATTACCGAGGAGGACGGTGGTCTGGTAGAGGGCAAGGTGTAGGGAGGGGAGAGAGGAGAGGGTGACCGCGAAGGGGAGAGCGTTGCGGACAAGAAGCCGGGGAGAGGCAACGGCGATGACGTGGCAGGTGCACAATCCGCAATGGACAGTTCTGATGATAGAGGCAGTTATGAGCTGAGAGAAGTAGATGAGGAACACGGCGAAGAGCGCCACGTAGATGACGGCGGTGAGTTTGACGTCGTCACTTGCAATGTTGTCGAGGGGTTCGAGAGAGGTGGAAGAGAGGAGGAGGAAGGAGCCGAGAGAGAATAAGGGGAAGAGAAAGGGGATTAGGGTTAGCTCTATGAATTCGCAGCAGCTATTTACGGTTATTCTCCGCCGCGACACCATTATCACTATAACGATATCTCACTTTCGCTCCGCCGTGTTAAATTTCATGGAAAAATAGAGAAATCAAGGAGAAGGAAGCAAAAGAAAGCTGCGTATTAAACTTTTCTCCACACTCATTAGTGTTCTTTACATCGTGTATATATATCCTATTAAGCTATTTTCCTATTGGCTACCTGAAACCTTTGTGGGCCCCATTCAATTACAACGATTCACAGATAATGGAATAACTAATTTTGTCATCTTATATCGTGCCTCCGGCTGTACACTTCCTTCCTTTATCTGAGTGTAATTTATCTTTCTCACATGGAGTGAGTAAATGGGCTCGGCACATAAATGCATAGTTTTTAAATCAGCATTCAGACTAGTTGCCTAACATACCGAGTCAAAAATGGTAATCAGTACGCTGACCTAACAAACTGGATTTTTTTTATTGGACCGTCTAGTCGAATACAAAAATTTGACTCAAAAAATTCGGTTTATTAGGTTTTTAGGGAAAAAAACCATCATGGGACTCGAACCCATTATCACAAAGTTCCAAACCTTGCCCTCGGCCAACTGAGCTAGACGAGTTTGCAATAAGGAGTCACACTTTTAACTATTAATATAATTTGTCGTATTTTATTTCAGAAGTTATATGTGTTTTGAAACTAAAAAATTCCTACCATGGGGATTGAACCCACAACCACAAAGTTAAGAGCCTTGTGATTTACCAACTGACCTAATCGGCAATACCATATATCAATATCATTTATGTATAAGACGAAGGGAATTTATAGTTGGTCGTGGAGGTGTTAAAGATTTCGAGTGACTCGCTTCAAGCATGTAGAGCCCGTGCTTCATAGTGGCCTCACCAATCGTTCTCGAGTACTGAAGGTCCTACATCACATAAGTAGCACCCTCAAAATGCAATGAGTAGGTTGAAGTTTGTAGTAGAGCATTAACATAAATCAAGTTAAAAGAAGATGCTGGAATAAGTATCACATTTGACAGTAGCACAAGAGGACTAGGCTGAACCAATCTAGTATGAGTTGTAGGTGTTTGAATGCCATTAGGTACCCCAACAAATACACCAGAGATAGGGGTGAGCGTAAGAAATAATCACTACTACAAGCAATGTGATATGTTGCCCCAGAATCCAAGATCCACTTTTAAGTAAGGAAAGTAGAAAGAGCTGAACCAACATGACAGATTTTACCTGTCATTCGGAGATCATCTGAGTTGTAATGATGGGAAGTTGAAGCTCCTGTGTTACTCACTGCTGACCCTACGATTGTCGCATTATGTTGTCCCAATCTAGCTTGCTGCACGATAGAAAGGATACCTTGGTACTACTCCTGTGAGAGGCCCAACTTGTTAAAACTTGCCACAAGGTCCAGCGTATCGGTTGAAGATCGTGCACTGGGGGGTATGAACAACCTGCATTACACAAGTAAAAAAGACCTTTGTTCGAGCCTGACTCCTGAAGTCCACCTTTATTTGAACCTTGAGGCTTATAGTTGGATGGAAATCCATGCTTCTTAAAGCATTTATCTACTGTATGCCCATCTCTGTTATAGTAGGTATAATGAGACTTGTTTGACGTGTTCCAAAACTTCTTCCCTCCTTGTTGTTCATTAATGGCAAAGGCTGTATATTGTACATTCTGATCAAATATGATTGTACGAACAATAGCCTGCATTGGAACCATGGGAGTTGGCACTCTCTGTTCTTGCTGCAGAGTGAGAATAATGCCTTACTCATGTTTGGAACTGGATCAATCATTAGGTTCTATTCCACAATATTAGAGTAGCTATCACTTAAGTCTCGTAAAAATCTAATCACAAGTTCATTAGCTCGATATCCTTTAGCTAGCTTATACAGTTCACAAGCATCTGCGCTAGCATCAGGGACACACTTGCAATGGGGATATGGTCGATACCGTCCCATTTCATCTCACAACACACGATATTGAGCAAAATAATGAGACACTGTAAGTATTTGTTTTGGTTATGCTAAAACAAACTTTTTGTTCTTTGTTTTAAGTGTTTGTTTGTCAAGGTTGATATTTTATAACCAAATTAAAATTGAATATACTCTTTTTTGGGTGGTATCACTTAAACGTGAAGTGAGTCCGACTTATTTAAGAAAATGAGAGTTTTAATAATGTTCTTAGAGTTGGTATTTAGTGTTGATTATCTCCGAGTTAAAATATCCGGGCAACATAAGCTGGCTTGTGGAGATAACAAATTTGTCACATCATAAATTACATAGTGACATTTTTGTGGTTTTGTATATTAAAACATGTTATATTATTTTTAATCGTCCCGCTAAGGGACTCTAAATCACCGAATCCAACCATTGTTTTCAAGTGACTGACAATTTGAGTGAACCTATGAGTCGATTGCATGTTGGATCACTTTCAAATGTACCTTTTTAGCTGCTTGGCATTTCCGGAAATTAACTTGGCTCGTTTCCAATTTTCTCCTTCTTTTCATTTTCACCATTCCTTTTAGCTGCTAGAATTGGCAGAAACTTGTTTGGCTTGTTCCCCAATTTAACCTGTCCAGTATGCTCAGTCTTTTCGTTCACACCTTATCTTGTTTGCCTCTCTTCATAAGAAGGGTCCCCTCAATTTCCTAGTGGACATTTATTGAATTGGCATTTTGTTTTTTTAGGAATGACATTTAATTGGCACTGAGAAGTTGGAACTAAGGAATTTCCCTTGAAAATAAAAGGGCATAAGAAGGGTCCCAGCAATTTCCCAATGGACATTTATTTAGTAGGTACTTTAGTTTTTTTTATAGGAATGACGTTTTGGTCAATTAATTTGGGGAAAATAACGGTTACAATGAGGAGGATGACGATGATGAGAGAGGAAGGTGGAGAATGAGCTTTAATCGTGGGCTTTCTTATATGGGCCTAGTTTACAAGGTTGCTTGCTTGATGGGCTTAGTCATGGTCCTTGTTTAGCATGCTCAAAGGGGTAGGGCATTTTGTTTTCCGGAAATTATCCGGTATTTGGAGTTTCACTTATTAAATTGGCATTTTCGTATTTTTGTATGCCATTCGTAATGGTTATAACAAGTATCTGAAATCTACATTAACTTTTTATTATAAACGACTAACAGGGCTCTCCCGAAATTAATATGTAACTTTTAATTTTGTGTCTAATGAACACTTCAAATCCTCGGAATAACGAAAAATTTCCTACACAAATCACCTATTTTCGTATCAAGCAAGAACATCAAGCAAGGCGAGGCAAGCCTAGAGTAGAGGTCTCTGACATTTATACAATCATCCAATTTTCTATTCCACGTTATATCCGAAGATTAATTTATGTGCGAATTGAGTTAGTATATTAGAATAAAAGAAAAAAAATCTTATAATATCAAGTAATTATTTCCAAAAATTAAAATGGAAATCTATTAATTAAATTCCTAGTATTTTTGGTATTAATTTCCTATCGTATTTAAATACTTGATGATTTAAATCAATATTTTATAACCATTTTAACGTTGCTGAATCCTTCATGACATGTTAAATCTCTTTCAGCCATCGCTTTTTTTTTTTTGGTAGAATCAGCCATCGCTTTTAAGCTGGCACTGCCAGAAACTAACTTGGCTTGTTTTCAATTCTCTTTTATGCTCAGTTTTTTCGTTTTCAGTCCATACCTTTTTGCCTTTTTTCGTAAGAGGGTCCCTGCAATTTAGTGGTGGACATTCAATTGACACTTGGAACAAAGGGAATTTCCCTTGAAAATAAATAACACAAAAGAAACTTGTTATGTTAAGATAAGGTCGTCATTTGCCGTATTTCCTCAGTTCCCACAGTTTGCAAGTGAAAAAACAAAAAAAATGTGATCATCATGACGATCTCATTTTTTTATGGCAGGGGCGCATTTTGTTTGCGTGTAATGTGAAACCATTTGTTTTATACATATATCATTTTATTTCACCAATTGGAGAGACATGTGCAAACTTGGTAGTATTCAAAGTTGAACTTGAACATTTGCAATTTGAATATTTGATAGACTAACCAAGACACGATCATGACGTTGCTTTGTTTACTCGCATGGTTTAAAATCAAATATTTTTTAACAAATAATTACGTGAAAATTGTAGTAGGACTTGTTGCGCATGCATACGAGGTCTTCTCGCTATCTACTAGGTCAAAGCCCCAGAGAAGGGAAAGGGCCCAACCTTCATTACATGTTTGGGACCATCTTTGAAAATAAAGTTGAAATCTAACTTGAACAGAAATTGCAATCCTTTACACTAACTACAAAGTCAACTTCACAAAGTTTGTAATAAAGGTTGTCTGTTATTCATTCTCCAACTTGTATATAATAATTACATTAACATAAATAACATAAATACTTTCTCCAGTCGAGACTACTTAATGTTCTTAAATTCATTAATCGGCTAATTTAAATTCCGAATAATATATATGAAGCTGATATGAATAACAATAATTGTAATATCCAACTTTATTGTACCGACTATATATTAGTGGCAGAAGTCTATGTCGACACTCTAGACGACGGAAGCGACAGGGGGTACCTTGTGGTGGACGACCGGCAAGCTGGTCATCTTCCCGGCGATCACCTCCGAGAGATCTCCACGCGCCGCCCTGGAGTGCAATAACAACATCCTGTAGATCGCCGCCTCGCAGAGGAAAACCGCCATGAACGACGGGCAAGTGACGACCACTACGACCACCAAGAACACCCACTCCTCGTACATAAACCATGCCGCACCGACCGTGGCCACTAACAAAAGCACGCCGGACAGACCGAGGAAGAGAAAAACGGAGTGGGTCACCAACTGGCACCGGGTTGACTTTGTGACGGTTACGGCCGGGGAGAGGATCCGAATCAGGTCGAAGTAGACGGCGTGGAAGGAAACGGCGAGGGAGACGGCGATCGTCGGGAGCATGAAATAAGGTGACGGGGCAGCGCTGCCGAGGAGGACGGTGGTCTGGCGAAGGGCAAGGTGTAGGGAGGGGAGAGAGAAGAGGGTGACCGCGAGGGGGAAGGTGAGGGGGAGAGCGTTGCGGACGAGGAGCCGGGGAGAGGCGGCGGCGATGACGTGGCGGCCACGTAATCCGCAATGGACGGTTCTGGTGATGGAGGCGGTTACGAGCTGAGAGAAGCAAATAAGAAACGCCGCGAAGAACGCCACGTGGATGACGGCGGTAAGTTTGACGTCGTCACTTGCGTTGTCGTCGGGGGGTTCGAGAGGGGTGGAAGAGAGGATGAGGAAGGAGACGAGAGAGAACAAGGGGAGGAGTATGGGGATCAGGGTTAGGCCTATGAAGTCGCAGCAGTTGTTTGCCGTTATTCTCCGCCGCGACACCGTTATCACCAAAGCGATTTTCACTTTCACGCCGCCGTCGCCGGCTGTAGCAGTCGCCATCGGATATTATCTCCGTTTGGTTTTGGTTATGCTAAAACTTATTTTTTGTTCTTTGATTTAAGTGTTTGTTTGTTTAAGTTGATATTTTATAACCAAATTAAAATTGAATCTACTCTTTTTTTTGGGTGTTATCACTTTAATTTGAAATGGGACATTGTCCGACTTATTTTAGAAAATAAGAGTTTCAATAATGTTTTAGAGTTGGGATTTTGTTTTAATTTTTTACAAATTTTTGTATCGAAATATTTTTGACTTTTTGGGTTAAAAATCATTTTCTTAAAAAATTAAAAATATATTTTTACCATTTTACAACATTATGTTCTAATTCTATATTTTTTAATAATTTTATAAAATTAATTGTATACCATAATTTTATTTATGTTGTTTAAATTATATAATTTTAGATAAATTACGTAATTTGATGTAATTATGTAATTGATAAATCCATAATTTTATTTATGTTGTTTAAATTATATAATTTTAGATAAATTACATAATTTGATGTAATTTTGTAACTGAAAAGATTTATGTACATATGTATATATGTAATTTCGATTAGAATAATATAATTTTGGTTTGAATAAGATGACTAAATATATAATCCTAATCCAAACCTAACTCTAACCATAAATCATAAATCATAAACATATATATCTTAAATCTTAAATTATATTTAATTTGCATTTTTACGTATTTGTAATTCAAATTATTTAGAAATAATTTTTAAATTTTAAAGTCTTATTTTGTTTAGTTTAAAATTAAATTTAACATTTTGTAATTACGCGAAACAATATTCGAGTTCAGTATAGTTAACTAAATTTTAAAAAAAGTAAAAATAAAAAAAGTTGACGTAGACGAGAAACACATCACTGTATCAAGTAATATGGACCGAAAACTGAGAGTAGAAACATCACTGACGTGGAACAAGGGCACGATAATGTAACGAGGGAACGATTAAAGCACCGAATCCAACCACTATTTTCAAGTGACTTACAAGTTGAGTCAACCTATGAGTCGATGACATGTGGGATCACTTTCAGATGTACCTTTTTAGCTGCTTGGCATTTCCAGAAATTAACTTGCCTTGTTTCCAATTTCTTCTCCTTTTCGTTTTCACCATTCCTTTTTAGCTGCTAGAATTGGCAGAAACTTGTTTGGCTTGTTCCCCAATTTAACCCGTCCAGTATGCTCAGTCTTTTCGTTCACACCATATCTTGTTTGACTCTTTTCATAAGAAGGATCCCAACAATTTCCTAGTGGACATTTATTGAATAGGCATTTTGTATTTTTAAGAATGACATTTAATTGGCACTTGGAAGTCGGAACTAAGGAATTTCCCTTTAAAATAAAATGGCATAAGAAGGGTCTCAGCAATTTCCAAATGGACATTTACTTAGTAGGTACTTTAGTTTTTTTTAGGAATGACGTTTAATTGGCACTTGGAAATTGGAACTAAGGAATTTCCCTTGAAAATAAAAGGGAACAAAAGGAATTGTACCGTTAGGGTAAGTAAAGGTTATCGTGTTTAGCACTCTTTACTCGTTTACCATATACTTTCAATAATATTTTTCATTGACGCGTTTTGGAATACTTGGACAATATTTAGAATAGTTTACTTTAACTATCCTGTTTTAAATATTATAAGCTTTCTTCAAAAAGATTTAACCGTGTGGGGCCCACTTGGTTTTCCATTAATTAGGACCACCGTTGGAGATTCGGCTTCTGTGTGTGTAGGCCAATTTTCTTTTCAATGCGAAGAAAAGCTCTGCTCATTTTTAGTTAATTATGCATGCACATTGGAGGGGACGGTGTCATCGATAAAAGCTCACATATACAAAAGATACTTAAGTGACGTTTTTATTCACTGACCATTTCTATGGCATCTTTTGCAAATACTAAAACTCAGTTAACTTTATTTTATAATTTTCGACTCGATTTAAATACTGGGTCCAAATACCATTTTAAAATACTTAATGGAGAAAAGTACTGAAGCTCGTGTGCATGTATGTATACGTACGTCTTGGTACAACTCAGATCGACGTCTCTGAGTCTGTCTGACTATGTACAAGGTCAAAGACCAGAAGGTGCACATCTCGCCTAAAAAATAATTCTCCAATTACATATTTTTTTAATAAAAATAACTAATTACCCAATTTCCGTATACATGTTTTAGGACATTATGTTCCCCAACTTGCGGAAGCATATATGACAACAACAAGGAAGCCCCTAAGGAGGATTACATAAACTTCAAAGGCTTCATGGTAACTTGTGTAACTTTACCCATCTAAAATACAAAGAACTCCGTCAAGCATTGTCTTGAAATTGTAGACTTGATACAAAGCATTTGGCAGGTTTTGCAAACCAAATTACCCATCTTGAAGTATCTTACTCACGAATTCTACAGATAGGAAACTCATTGTTGGATGACGACACAGACCAGACCGGGATGATAGATTACGCGTGGGACCACGCGGTGATATCGGATCGTGTGTTCTATAACATTAAAGAAGAGGTGCAATTTCAGCATGGAGAACCCAACTGATAGCTGCAACCAAGCACTCAACAAATACTAAAGAACTAATTTAGTGGTGGACATTCAATTGACACTTGGAACAAAGGGAATTTGCTTTGAAAATAAATAACAACAAAAAGAATTTGTTCTGTTAAGTTAAGGTCGTCATATTTCGTATTTCCTCAGCTCCCACGGTTTGCAAGTTTTTTATAGAGCGTTAGATTTTTCGAAAATTATCGAATGAGTCTTTGGGGATTTTTTTTTGTTTGAGATCAGTATGAAGTGCGCCAAATTTTTTTTTAGTTTTTTCGATAAAGTTGTCATATTTCGTATTTTTTTTGTCAAAATAGACATTTTTGGTTTGTACGAAAATGCGTCACTATGCGCAATTTTGCAAAATAATGCACCATACAGTGCAGTTTCATGCATAAACCAATAGCTCATTCCAATCGTATATATAAGTCGTCGACTTGCTGGTTCGAAGCAAGACGCAATTTTTCTACAGCTTTAATCATTCATTTGATGGTCGGGTCGACTCTAGCGTAGGCTACTAGCGGAGCTCAGGGTTCTCATGGGCAACTGTGGACGACGGTGGTTATGAGTCTTTTAGGTTGGAGAGATTTGATTGTTCTTATATATGAATTTTGCACAAAATTGCGCCACGTAGCGCATTTTTTCACAAAACTGCATCATGTAAAACGTTTTCTTGCAAAGAAAAAATGCTTACTCTACTACAGCTCGTGTTAATCCCAAACAAAAAAAATATTTTTCGAGAACACTTCTTCGATAATTGTGAGAGGATTAACCCTTTAAAAAAATGGCAGGTTAAAAAAAAATTGATCAGCATAACGCTCTCATTTTTTATGGTAGGGACGCATTTTGTTTACGTGTAATGTAAAACCATTAGTTTATTCATATGTCATTTGATATCAGAAATTTGAAAGACATTTGCAAATTTGGTAGTATTCAAATTTGGACTGGAACATTTGAAATTTGCTTGACTAACCAAGACACGATCATGACGTTGCTTTGTTTACTCGCGTACTTTAAAATCAAATATCTTTTTAACAAATAATTACGTGAAATTTGTATAGGAGCTGGTGCGCATGCATACGAGGTCTTCTCACTATCTACTACTAGGTCAAAGCCCCAGAGAAGGGAAAGGGCCCAACCTTCATTACATGTTTGGGACCATCTTTGAAAATAAAGTTGAAATCTAACTTGAACATAAATTGCAATCCTTTACACTAACTACAAAGTCAACTTCACAAAGTTTGTAATAGAGGGTGCCAACTTTTATATATATAATAATTACAATAACATAAATAACATAAATACTTTCTCCGGTCGAGATTACTTGATGTTCTTAAATTCATTAGTTGACTAATTCAAAATCCGAAAATATATGAAGCTGATCTGAATAAAATTGATTATAATTTCCAACTTTATTGTACCGACTATATTATATATAGCAGTGGCAGAAGTCTATGTTGACACTCTAGACGACTGAAGCGACAGGGGGTACCTCGTGGTGGACGACCGGCAAGCTGGTCATCTTCCCGTCGATCACCTCCGCGAGATCTCCACGCGCCGCCCTGGAGTGCCATAACAACAACATCTTGTAGATCGCCGCCTCGCAGAGGAAAACCGCCATGAACGACGGACAAGTGACGACCACTATGACCACCAAGAACACCCACTCCTCGTACATAAACCATGCCGCACCGGCCGTGGCCACTAGCAAAAGCACGCCGGACAGACAGAGGAAGAGGAGAACGGAGTGGGTCGCCAACTGGCACCGGGTTGACTCCGTGTCGGTTGCGTCCGTGGAGAGGATATTCCGGATGAGCTCGAAGTAGACGGCGTAGAAGGAAACGGCGAGGGGACGGCGATCGTCGGTTGCATGAAATAAGCCGGCGGGGCCGCGCTGCCGAGGAGGACGGTGGTCTGGTGGAGGGCGAGGTGTAGGGAGGGGAGAGAGGAGAAGGTGACCACGAGTGGGAAGGTGATGGGGAGAACGTTGCGGACGAGGTGCCAGGGAGAGGCGGCGGCGATGACGTGGCGGCCGCGTAACATTTCGCAAAGGACGGTTCTGGTGATGAAAATGGAGGCGGTTACTAGCTGAGAGAAGCCGATGACGTGGACGACGGCGATGAGTTTGACGTCGTCACTTGCGATGTTGTCGAGAGAGGTGGAAGAGAGGAGGAGGAAGGAGACGAGAGAGAACAAGGGGAGTAGTAGGGGGATTAGGGTTAGGCCTATGAAGTCGAAGAAGCTGTTTGCCGTTATTCTCCGCCGCGTCACCATTATCACCATAGCGATTCTATCTTTCACGCCGCCGTCACCGGCTGTAGCCGTCGCCATCGGATATTATCTCCGTTTGGTTTTGGTTATGCTAAAACTAATATTTTATAACCAAATTAAAATTGGATCTACTCTTCTTCTTTTTTTTGGGTGGTATCACTTTAATGTGAAGTCAGACATTGTCCGGCTTATTTTAGAAAATGAGAGTTCAGTAATATTCTTAAGAGTTGAGATTTAGTGTTGATTATCTCTGAGTTGAAATATTTGGACAACATAAGCTGGCTTGTGGCGATAACAAATTTGTCACATCATAAATTACATAGTGAGATTTTTATGGGTTTGTATATAATTATGTTATATTATTTTTAATAGTATAATATATAATTATTAATCAGCATAATTATTGGCATATTGTACTTTAGTTTGATAACAAAAGTGTATACACATTAACGTGTTGGATAACTGTATCTCACGATAATATAACATAATTGTAACATATTTAATCTTAATGTGTATAATTGTTTATTTGCATATTGTGCTTTTGTTAATCATCCTGCTAGGGACTCTAAAGCACCGAATCCAACCACTGTTTTCAAGTGACTTACAATTTGAGTGAACCTATGAGTCGATTACATGTTGGATCACTTTCAAATGTACTTTTTTTAGCTGCTTGGCATTTCCAGAAATTAACTTGGCTTGTTTCCAATTTCTTCTCCTTTTCGTTTTCACCATTCCTTTTTAACTGCTAGAACTGGCAGAAACTTGTTTGGCCTGTTCCCCAATTTAACCTGTCCAGTATGCTCAGTCTTTTCGTTCACACATATCTTGTTTGCCTTTTTTCATAAGAAGGGTCCCCTCAATTTCCTAGTGGACATTTATTGAATTGGCATTTTGTTTTTATAGGAATGACATTTAATTTTTTTTGGTGTGATAGGAATGACATTTAATTGGCACTGGGAAGTTGGAACTAAGGAATTTCCCTTTAAAATAAAAGGGCATAAGAAGGGTCCCAGTAATTTCCCAATGGACATTTATTTAGTAGGTACTTTAGTTTTTTTTAGGAATGACGTTTAATTGGCACTTGGAAGTTGGAACTAAGGAATTTCCCTTGAAAATAAAAGGGAACAAAAGGAATTGTACTGTTAGGGTAAAGGTTATCGTGTTTAACACTCTTTACTCGTTTACCATATACTTTCAATTATAGATTCACCCAAAAAAAATATACTTTCAATTATATTCTCTTATTGACGCGTTTCGAAATACTTGGACAACTTTTAGAATAGTTTACTTTAACCATCCGGTTTTCAATATTATAAACTTTCTTGAAAAAGATTTAACCGTGTGGGGCCAACTTGGTTTCCATTAATTAGGACCACCGTTGGAGATTCGGCCTCTATGTGTGTAGCCAAAATTTAGTTTCAATGCGAAGAAAAGCTCTGCGCATTTTTAGTTAATTATGCACATTGGAGGGGAAGGTGTCATCGATAAAAGCTCGTAGAATATACTTAAGTGACATTTTTATTTATTGACCATTTCTATGGCATCTTTTGCAAATACTAAAGGGAAAAGAATCTTTAAGTACACTGTGGTTTGCAAAAAAATCACTTTAGTACCTTGTGGTAAAGAACCCTTAATTCGAGTCATACCTCACCAATTTTCCATCACTTTGGTCCAAAAATTACGATATTGCCCCTCCCTGAATCAGAACCTAACCAAACCCAATTCAACCAGACCGAACTCATATTCAATTTAACCCAATGGAGCGTAAAAAATAAAATATGACTCGGATTGAGCTGAAATTTTACAAGAAGAATTCTAAAAATAAGTAGGACATACGGAAAAAATTTCAAAAATTTTAGAGGCCCGAAAGTAATTTTTTTTTTTCAAAGTGCTAAAACTTCGTAAAATCATATAAAATAGAAAATACATCCAATTAAGTTGAAACTTGTCCCATTGGGAAGAATCCTAAAAATACATATGATTTAAGAAATACATTTTAGGAATTTTAGAGGCACAAAAGTATTTCTTTTATTTTTCGAAGTGCTAAAACTTCGTAAAATTGTATAAAATAGAAAATACATCCAATTGAGTTGAAACTTGTCCCATGAAACCTTAAGAACCTCCAATAAACGTAGGAACTAAAATGCATCCATAGGACAAGTTTCAACTTAATTGGATGTATTTTCTATTTTATATGATTTTATAAAATTTTAGCGTTTTGAAAAATAAAAAAAATACTTCGAGGCCTCTAAAATTCTTAAAATATTTTCTGTAATTCTTGTGTATTTTTAGGATGCTTCTTGTAAAATTGCAGCTTAATCCGTGTCATATTTTATTTTCTACGCTCCATTGGGTTAAATTGAATATAGGTCCGGTCCGGTTGAATTGGGTTTGGTTAGGTTCTGATTTAGGGAGGGGCAGTATCGTAATTTGGGACCAAAGTGATAGAAAATTGGTGAGGTATGACTCGAATTAAGGGTTCTTTACCACGGGGTACTAAAGTGATTTTTTTGCAAACCACAGGGTACTTAAAGATTCTTTTCCCAATACTAAAACTCAGTTAACATTATTTTATAATATTCGACTCGATTTGAATATTGGGTCCAAACACCATTTTAAAATACTTAACGGAGAAAAGTACTGAAGCTGGTGTGCATGTATGTATACGTACGTCATGGTACAACTCAGATCGAAGTGTCTGAGTCTGTCTGAGTATGTACAAGGTCAAAGACCAGAAGGTGCCCATCCTTTTGGGACCATCTTTGAAAATGAAGTATCGTAACTGGGACCCGCTCGATGGTTCTTGCTGGGCCCCATCTTCTGCTTCAACGCCTTATGAATAATAGTCAACGATTAGTAAGTTTGGAAAAATTACTTGTAAAATAATAAGGTGCGAGTGGATGACGATATTGAGAACCAACCACTGGCTGGTTTCTAACTCAGTTAAGACAGAAAAAGTTTCTCGCATCTTAAATTTGAAACATTATTTTGTTATAAATAATTTGAGACATGTTGTCAAGATAGATCATAGTTTTACTAATTTATCTGCATATTTTATAGTGTCAGAAATTTCTTGTGAAATCTATTACAATTTTTCATTAGAAACAAATAATATACCCCTCCCAAAATTAATATGGAACTTCAATTTTTTAATGTTCTTCTTGGAATAACAAAAAGTTTCCTATACTAACCACCTCGTATATATCGAGAATATAATATTTTCTAAGTTGACCACCGGTTACTCGATTTATATAGGTAAAGTAACCGAATGTGAAAGATAAATAACCTTGTACTAAAAAAATTCTAAAGTTTAGTGACCATGATGTAATTCTCCTTTTTCTCTACCAAAATGTATACCATTGAACATTAGCAGTAGAACATGAGCTTCTTCAACTTGTCACTTAGCATCGGCAACGGCATTGCCTTGGGGGGCGCAAGCCTCGACATCGTGGTGGCATTTCGGCCTGCATCGGAGGTCAAGTCGGGCCGTTCGAGATACAACCTGCCTCTGTATGCAGCCAGGTGGGCGTAGTAAACGGGAGGCACAAGGGAGACCGGCTTGGTGCACCTAACAAATGTGAAGCAGAGATAGTACACTAGCTTCTGCAGCTCATCCGAAGTGAATTGGTTCTCGTCCCACAGCACGTAGTAGCGTGCTGGCCGACTCGTCCCCTTCGCTCCCCAATGGCTGCACAGGTAGAAGTCAAACTCCCGAGGATGCGTGATCACTGTGTCCACGACCGTCCCCGGCGGTACATTCTCGTTGAAAAGGTGACTGAGGGACGGTGGTAGGTTGTTCTCGTCCGGGAACAATCTCGTGTGGTGCCTTTTCTGGACTACAGAGAATGTAATGGGAGGATTGTAATCAGGAAACTTGGAACATGCTTCTCTGATACCCTTTAGCTCCTCCTGAAGCACATTGTCGAATTGAGTCTCACTCACTCCGTCCCTGAAGAACACGATCCTGCTCGGGAGCTTGCTTACTTCGTGGCGAAAATCATTGAGCAGCTCTTCCACCATCTCACAGAGGTCTTGGATTATCTCTTGGCGATGAGTTTGGGACCTTATTCTCGAGATATACTTGTTTGCAACTGGCCAGTTCATGCTCCCAACGACTGCAGCAACAGAAGGGCTGCAGTCGTCTAGAGGGTGAGGATGGGTAACATCAGCTCCCATAAAGATAACAGGCTCATCGGAGCAGAAAATCCGCGGGATATGCGAAGGTAGGGAATTGTACAACGCCACGGTGCATCCTCCGACTTTGGCATTGATCTTCAGGGCTAGATTGGCTAGAAACTGAGAGCTCAACTTGCTGAGGTTCGGATACAAGCAGCACTGGCTTATAATGCCAATCTTCGTCTCTGCGATCCGCTTCAAGCTCGCATACCCTTTGTGTTTCTTCTCCATTATGCAGATGAGCAGTTGGAGATTGTCCGATGCAGCCAGTTGAATCGTCCTGAGTGATGACTCCAATGCAGAGAAATTGTTAAGTACTTGAGTTGACTCATAGATCGGACCGGTTATAGTGCTTCTGTTAAGAAAGATGCCAAGTTGTTGGCACCTTTGAGATAGTTGGTTGATGAACTTTGTAATGCTGGACTTCTGATCAGGGGTCCCTCCGAAACTGATCACTGCCCACCTTTCGATTTTGGTCCCTTCGAAGACATGGCTATTGAGAAGGTTCCACTGCCGGTCGTGGCGAAAAGGTATCAGATCTCGGACGTGGCCACCGTCACCAAGCTTCAGTTTCGGAGGACAAAGGATTCTTCCGTTCAACCTTGTCATTTCCATCGAGACATCGAGTTTGAACTCGTCCTGCTTTCTGCTGCCAGAAGGTCCAGCTGGCCCTCGCATTACTCCGTCGATTATAGCCCTTCGTTCTTTCGGCTTTTGGCAGCTCAACTTAAGCATCCTCGCAGTCTGATCATCCGAGAGCTTCCCGAGAAACTTCTGGCCTTCGCAGATCATACACAGCTCCATCGGAAGATAGCAAGGTTTACTTCTACTAATCTGCAGACATGGCAAGTTCCTGAACTGTATATCATGGTTGTAGTGCTCCTTGTAATAGCTCAGCAACCGAATTTTTGTCCCATCTCGATCAGTAAACCAAAGATCTTCAGTAGCTTCCTCGGTTAGTCCATAAACGCGGTACCTCTGAACGGTCTCCCTGTGACAAACAAAGACTCTGATGTTCCTCAGAGCCTTCTCCACTTCCTTCCTTTCCTCACCAACCAAACTCTTGGTTTTCCTCTGAGGAAGATCATGGAGGAACTCAATACGCTTCTGGAGGTAGGGAATAACACCGATGCTTTCGTGAAATGCAGTGACCGCCAGGTCCACGTTCAGGGCTAGTCCTTGTTGTGTCGGTCGAAGGCTTTGGAAGAAGCCTTTCGATCCAACAACTCCTCCTCCGATATCTTTACTAGCTCCCACCGAACTCGAATGTAGCGATCGCCCCACCGTCGTGCATGTTGCTAACGGACCCTCTCGTAGGATAACATCAAGAGCTTGTAGATAATCCTGAGGAAGTGGAATCCCTTCATTGGCTTCCTTCAAGTAACAGCTCAGTTTCTTGCCATCCAACATTGACACGAGCTTGATACTAACCCGAAAGAGCTTCAGCTTTCGGTTGTTACCAGTCAACCCACCAACTTCCTCATCAAGTGAGCTTGAAGAGCTAACACTTGGGATTGGAAGGCTAATGTAGAATTCCACCCTGTCTTTTAGGAACTCACAGGGACTATAGAGATTCTTTCTACCATCATAAGCCAGAGAGTAACCCAAGAGAGTATCCGAATTGTCATCCACCAGCTTCTGTTTGATCATCCGGGCTAATTCCTTTGAAGGGTTAGGAGAAATCGCCATGTTGTAGTGGAATATCCTCAAGGAAGGATCGAATTGGACAAGGAAATGGTTGGCTAGAAGGGGAATCACTGTCCCTTCCACCCCACCAGAATCTGGTCTCATTGCACCTGCAAATTCTTGCTTGGTGGAACCAATTGCCTTTGGCCTATAATTTCCATCAAGGTTCAAAATTTTCTCTTGCTTCAGCTCAGTTGGAGCTGCCAATATAACAAAGTCGACGAACTTGGTCAGGGTCAATGGACTTTTTCCATTGGGACAACAATCTTAAGAGCACAAAAATTACACATTTTTAAGTGGTCTCTAGAGGACCAGAGAATATAAAATGCCAAATATCTCAGCCATTTTTGTAATCCAAATGAACTTGGTAAGAAATTGAGCTTCAGGGTACGCAGAAAAAAAAACTAATGATTATATTAAAATCTTCTTATCTAACTGAAAACTACTAATATTTCGATGAACTTGGTAGGAAATTGAGCTTCAGGTTAAGCAGAAATGCAAATGATTAAATTTTAATTGCCGTAACTAACACACGACCTTATAAATTTGGTCCAACGCAATTTCATGTTGGTAAACGTGGGATTTTTCAATAGGCCAGTAACATACAAAGACTTCCAACAATTCTCTCTTGCTTTTTCTTCTGACATTATCTTAGACCATTCATGAG
>SOPF01027147.1:0-103435 GCA_012979155.1 Hypericum perforatum | reverse complement strand
ACTGGAAGAAGATGAAGAAGAAGAAGAAGATGTTCTTCTGGCTATAGTGCATCTCTTGGAAGTGTTTATGGGTTCTTGTTCTTCTGTTTTTTCCATGGAGGAAGGGAGTGAGTGTTTCAAGTGCTTCTGTGTAGTGAATATATATATGGTCCTATGGAAGTGATATATATTTTTAAGCTGTAATATTAAGAATCGTGGAATCTATTTTACAGGTATAGTCTATGAAATTCTTAATGATATTTAAATTTCATGAGGTTCAAGGGTTGAACCCAAATAATTATAATCAAAATATATATTTTTGTTATTATCACTTGTACTGGTATTGTGTATATATGGATGAAATTATTACTGATGGGAGACAGAAAGTAGGTGCAGAAAGTGGGTCAGTTGTTTTCTATTGTTTGAAGGCATTTAACGAGGACATGTTCGCAAGATACTATAGTTTATGAGACTGAAGAGAAACAGAGAGAGAGAGAGAGAGAGAGAGAGAGATGGACTGAGTCTGGGTTTTAGCTCATTGAGGTTCTCTGTGTCGAGTTCCAACTTCCAACAAAGGGGTTCTTTTCCAATTTGTTTATTCGACATTGTATAAGTGTCCAAACAAGCAAGTACGTACCAAACTTTAATTTTACTAAAAATATTGAATTTAAGTTTTTTTTAATATATTAATATTAATTAAAAATGTTAATGGATTCGAATTAAGATTTGTCAATTTAATAAATGTCCAAATATCGGTTGTTATTTAAAAAAATTGAACAAGTGTTAAACATTTACCAATTCATTTCTAAAAGAATACCATAAACTTATAAGATGATATTGAACGCTAGCAATAATATTTTTGATATCCTAATATCCTATGAAACAAATCTCTATTTTGTGTTTTTTTTTCCAGAAGTGATGTATATTACTATATTTGACTCATTTTATGGCTGGGCTGGCTTAATTAAAGTTGGAGGGAGAGGCTCGCGTACCTAAATCATTAATGGTCTCTATTAGAACTTTAGAAGTTAATGGAGTCCTGTACTGTGGCTTTGAGCATATTTTAGGAGGAGTGCAGTCTAGTACTCTACATAGATAAAATAGACATGATCATTCATTGACTAGTTTTTTTACTTTCAGCCATGAATAGTCATATCTCTTAAGTGCCTAATATCTTTTATTAGGTAAGCAGTGCCTAATATCCAAGAGCTAGGGTTTTAACAGTTTTTTTTAATGTAGGAAGGCTTTCGGGAATTTCTAGGTCTAATAATGTTATTTTTAATTCAAATTTTGGATTAGAGTTCATGTCTAGGTTTCTATAGCTGATATTTTGTTTGGATTTTTTTTAGAATGTTTAGAATATTATTCGAAAAACAAGCGAATGGTCTTACATACCATGTGATTATAATTGAATTGTTGATATTTTATATCTAAGAAATATTTTTTTTTACAATATTGACCTCGGGGTGCTTTCGCTCATAGCAACCTCTTCATTACACTCAACTTTTTTACCGTAGTGGTGCCATTGCTATATTCTTCACCATTGTTCTTTGTCAATTTCGTTTTATTTTAAAAAATATATATAATTAATCGTATAAAATCTAAATATAATTTCTGAACAAATATAAATATTAAAATTAAAATTAAAATACAAAAAATAAAATTTTAAAATACAAAAAAAATTATATTAAGTTAAGAACATATTACATGATAAATTAAAAAAAATAAATTAAAATTAAAAAGAGTTCATCAACTAAAAAATTAACCATTAACTTATTCATATAGTTGCGTAACTACTTTTTGCTTAATTTGTTTCTATTTCGGATATAATCGATCCGCTCAACCCATCATGAATTTCAACATCGATACATTCACCATGTATTCTTTTGTTAACATCTTTTTTTCTGCTTGACGATCTTTATTTTCCTAATGCAATTGTATGGGAGCTAACATATGTTGTGCAATAAACTCCATTTTTTGCAAGCAATTCTCATTTTCTCTGTACGCATCATCGCTTGTAGTGACTATTTTTTATGCTCTCTATTTTTTGGTAAAATCTCTGCCAATTGAACGTGATATTGTCGATCATTGATTTGTCGGAGTAAGAGGTTCAACGAGGACTGAATAATCCCAATCTTCAGTGGTTGTTGTGCACTTTATGGATTTTGGAAAATATTTGGTTATAATCTTGGTTGGTTATAAAAAAAATTGAGAAATACTTGGTTGATATTGAATAATATTTGGTCGTAATCTTTATGGATTTTAGAATGAATTTAGTTGGCATTGGAACATTTTTTGTTATAATCTTAGTTGGTGTTGAAAAAAATTTAGTTGCGAACTTGGAGGGCATTGGGAGATACTTGTTTGTGATTTTGGTAGTCGTTGGAGAAAATTTGGTTATAATATTGGTAGGTTTTGGGAAAATTTTAGTTGTGATCTTCCAATTGAGTAATTATTATAATTTTTTTGGGTACTTGGTGAGTTTCTGTGAGAATATGGAATTTGATCAAGGATTTTGGCTAAACTAGGAGTTAGTTGAAAGATTAGAAACTAAAAATTTGTTGCTTGAATCAAATTGTTCAAGTAAGTTTCAATCATCTTATTAATTAAACTAACTGAAATTCATATTTAAAAAAAATAGAAAAAACTATAGAAAGATGAGAGGATGATTTGTGATTTGCTGAAAAAAATAAAATTAGATTGACATCTATTTATAAAATTTTGAAATAAATTTTAACCACATAAATTCTACGAAATTTCTATGCCACATCAATTAGATTATTGAATATATAAAAAAATTATAAAATTATTAATAATTTAAAAAATTATTTAAATATAATGGTGCAAAGTAAAAATAATTTTAATTAATTTTTTTAGAAAATAATCTGCGTTTAAAAAAGAAAAGTAAAAATATGTAGTCTAATACTCTAATTGGACCGGGGCATACAGACAAGACACACGAAGGCATCCTTCGCCATGCGGAAGCTCTTCGCGTGTCAACATGGCACAAATGTCGTGCTTCCCTAATTAGTTCACGTGGCAAGGAGGAAAGTCACGCCCTCCTCGCTATGGACGGTCTAAAATAGTAATTTAAAATCTTCAATTCGAACAATAAAATTAGTGCAAATTACCTCATAGTCTTTGATCTTAATCGTATTCTACTATCGGGTATCTTCTTTCTCATAATTAATTTAGTCATCCCTGTATTTTGAAAAAAATATTGGTCTCGAGTCCCCACAGACCAAATCAGTCTATTTATTTTCATTTTTTGACACGTGAAATAACGATTCTACCTTTTCACAAAAAGACTAAAATAATGACTCTTTTGTCTTTTTGTGAAGAATAAAAAAGTTATTTCACATGTCAAAAAAATAAAAAGGCTGATATGGTCGATGTGGACCCTAGATAAATATTTTCTCATAAAGGAGGGATGAATTACTCATTTATAGGAAAAGAGAGACCCGATAGAAAAATTATGTTAAATCATGGGACTATAAGGTAATTTGCCCATAAAATTATACTCGTGGATGAATCGTAGTGCATTTTTTAAAGACACTTACTACCCACCAGTCAAACATTGGAGGCTATCTTAGGTCGTTGTCTTTTCATTAGAAAAGAAATAAAACCATATTTGTTGAATCTTGATGTGAAGTCAAGGGAGGTAGAAGTGTGCTATTTGTTTTTCTCATCTAATGGTATCTTAAAGGACATTAGTTATCTGATGAGGATTGGACTTTGAAGTCCTTTGCCTTGTCAAGTTGATGTTACACCAAAATTTTTTATTAGTGTAAGCTGCCTGTAGCGTCATCCTGTTAATCATTAGCTATGAAATTCCATTAGGAAAAGGTCAACAGAGTGAACTGATCAGTCTACGGACATCTGTTGGAACCATCTTGCTGACTAGATAAGATATCGGAGTAACTGGAAATGTTAAAATCTTGAATTTTGAAAATGATAACCTATCAGAAAGTATGTATTTGAATAAGTTTTATTAGCGTGTACGAACCAATGCAAATTGGACATTATTAATCAAATAGACAATTCATTTTCAAAAGTCTCCTCCTTCCGTAAGTTTTGACGCTAGTGGGTTGAAGATGTGACCGTTCATGAAAATGTGGGTCCCGTCCAAATTTGTTAGGATAAACATTGACAAGACAGTATCATTAGCGTGGAGCCCTAGGATAAATCGACAATAATCAACATATTTTTAAGGTTTGGACTTAATTTTGGACCACATATCTTGGGTTTGGTCAAAGTAGTGACGGCTTCCAAACAAGCAATACTCCAATTAACCAAATAATAATCACATTATTTTGACTTAAATAATAAATAATTTTAATTCAATTATGAGGTTGATTGATCAAAATTTATAATATTTGTTAAATTTCTTTTGCTACTACTCTTAGTCAACTAAAATTTGAAAAAAGAACACGGCCGAACAATGTGGTCGATAATGTGCCTCCTAAATATAAATCTTGAGCAGTGTAATGTCACGACTGCCTTCCAAAAGACGAAAAATAAGTTTACCCAACTATCTATCATTACCGTGGAATAAAACCTTTAATAGTTTCGGTCACAATTATTACATTTGAGGCCATCTTAGGCCTTTGTCTTTTCAATTAGAAAAGTATGAATAAATTAGAATTGAGAAAAACTCATCAATGATGTCAACTTCTTTCTAGTAAGACTGTATACAAAATTTTTTATTATTCCAATGAAGCGGACAGCATTGATGAGTTTTTTCAATTCAATTTTGGTGAAATAATTTTACGGAGTAAAAGTCTATTCAAGGTTGCTAAAATCGAGATCATACTAAAAATTGTTGTTAAGGTATAGAAAAAACATAATTGTAAAATCGTAGCACTGAGCATAAATTCCACAAAATAGATAAAATTATAGAATAATTAAAATAACGGTAACATAAAACTTTTTTTAACTAATGATATGGTTTCATTCATAAATTTACATACAAAAGCTTTTAGTTCAACACTTTTCTAAAATATTAATCCAGTACATATCTACAAGTTATATTTGATGAACAATAAAAAAAATGCAAATATAAAAAACTCACGAACAAAATAATGTGAACTTCATTCGAGTATGATCGCACACGGAAGAGATTTTATTACTCGAATGAAATTACTAGTTACACATAACTCCATGGCTAAGAACTGCTTTACTCAAAATTAAGAACTGCTTAGCTGGTTCTTACATATATTGGATATTTGCTTAGCTCCTCCTTATAACGAACAAATAATTAAATTACGCAATTTTATTAGTATTCCATGTTGTTCTCCATTACAGATGAGGACATGAGAACTAGAAAATAAATACTTATGAACTAACACAGATCCTGAACTACACCGTCACCAAGCCATAACAAGCCATCGGGTGCATGAATACCATAAAAATATAACAAATTTCCTTCTCCAACTTATCGATTTTGTTAGGGTTTCGAATAGTGCACTAGCCATCAATCTTCCATTCAATTCCCCAAAAATTGTATTTCTTTGTGAACCTAGAACTAACTACTTATACATTTTTTGTGAATTTATCTATGCAGAATCAGAATATTATCAATTTTTTTATATATATAGGAAACGATTCTCACTATGTTATCTTCTATGACATCTTCCTTGAACGTAAGTCGTATCACTTGGACTGACTCCTAAACCATGAGTATTCAACCTAAACATTAATGAATGAAGGAAGATCAATGGAACCCCAAAGAGATAATTCCCCACCTTCGTTGCGCAACGAACTAGATGAATTGGAGGATGACGAAGAAAAACTGGATCCCATTTGATCCATTGGTGTTTGAGGAACTCCTACTTCTTCCACATGGTCTCCAATTTTCTTCTTATCATCAAAATGATCTCCATCCACCTTCTTCTCATCTCCACCATAATTAAGTCCAAGATTACTCTTGTGATGATCACCTCTCCCTCTCAGCCTCAAACACTCGGATACTCCATTGAAGGCGTAAAGCGAAGCGGAGAACTTGCGCTCGTACTTCCACCTATTGATCAACATCTCCTTCACCACCAACTCGTCCTCGCCGCCATTGTTAACGACCATATCGTCACTCTCTTCCCGTGCCACCACCGGCTCCATCATCTCCTGAGCTAAGTCGAAAGGAGAGTAGTAACTACACGAGCCCGCTGCGTCCAAATCGAACTGATCAAAATTCACCATTACCATGTCATCGGTATTGTTCATCGTCATCGTCTCTTCTTCCTCTAGTTGCCTACCCAATACTAGTTTCCCGCCACCTTGAGTAGTGCCGCTACAATGCTCATCCATGTCGAAATCAAAATCTCTCTCGAACCCATTTCCCGTGTAGCTAACGTTAGTGAAACTAGTTGAGTGCTCATCAAAAGAATAATTACCTAGAAGGTGGTGATCACTAGTACTATTGTGGGTTGGAACCATGTTATTGCAGTAGTATTCTTCAGGCAAGTCAAGGAGATCATTATTACCAAACTTGGTCTCTTCTACTTGTCCTAATCCTTGCTCTGGAGAGTTAACATGCGACAAAGAGGACCGCATTGCGGCCGCAGCCGCCTTGTTTCGTGCTTTGAGCCTGAGCAACAAAAGATTAGTGATCTTAGAAGGAAGAGCAGGCTTGGTGTTAGCGGATGGGGCGCAAGGCCAGAAGTTGGTCCTTGTATTGGCCCCCCTAAGCAAGCAAGCCGCCTCGTCGTAAGCCCTAGCAGCTTCCTCGGCTGTGTCGTAGGTCCCTAGCCACACTCTAATCTTCTGGATGGTGTCCTTTATCTCCGCCACCCAACGGCCCGACGGGCGTTGCCTCACCCCGACGTATCTCTTTCGAGCACGCCGGACTCCTCCCAACGCGGCTGCCTCCTCCAACACTTGGTCCCATCCCATGTTCCCGACAATGTTCTCTTCGCTGCTTTCCTTGTCATCTTCATGGCTGGTCTCGAGATCACTTTCCTTCCTCTTCCTAGTTGTTGTCAGTGGTTCCTTTTCGAACTCGGGCTCTTCTTGCTTCATTTCAAGTAAGGTATTATGATTGATGAGACTTTGACGTGGATTAGTTTGTAGAGTAGATTATGCTTTTTTTATACATGCAGTGCATTTTGATTGGAGTTCTCGTCAAATCTTAAACAAAGAGATATCCCTGTCAACGAGGAGGAGAACTCAATGTTTCATGAGCTAATAGGAAAAATATGTATCTTAGCCAATTTTGGCTTTTCCTTTGAACCAATTGTTAATCAGTGCACATGGTTAATATAACTTGGACCATTACCTATGTCGTTTTGATATAATGCGACGATGCTACTAGTCCAAGTTTCGATGGAATATACTTGAGAAGTGCTCAGCTAGAATCAAGAGTCTATTATTTTTTAAGGATTTAGGGAAGTACTAGGTTTAACTAATGGTGGAAGTTACACAAATCAGAACAAAAAAAGAAACCAACACTGTAGGAATAATTTTTGTTATGGTTCTATATTTCTACCAATTTTTGAGACAATTTTGTTGTGGTTGAACTCACGATTCAATTTTTGTTAAAAAAGACAAAGAAATTTCATAATTTTAACTCTTACTGGAGTCAAATTCTGACATGATTTCATGGTTCGGGAACCTCCGATTCCACGAGCCACTATTATAAAATGGTTCCCTAAAATTCTGATTCCTAAAAGTCTCAATTCGACCACGGTTCAAGTTTCAGAACCGCCAGGGGAGATAAATCATAAATGAAACTACTCAGGTTTTGTTTTAAGTAATGCAATTTAATATATTTCCCGATCCAATCTCCATTCCGAAGAAGTATTATTCGTAGAATAAGTGACACTTGAGTAAGACGCGAACATTGTAAAAACCAGTGGGGCTGGGTGAAAGGACAAAATGATGTACGATTACTATTTAGACGTGGAAATTTTTTTTAACTCCCAACGAATGAGAAATTAACGTCACTTCCAAAGCTATGTGGGACTATCTGCTAAAATCCGGTAAATCGTTACGAAACCATCAACGTCAAAACAACATGAAACGAAACCCCTGAGGAGAAACCAACAAGTTTGGGTAGGATCATTCTATGAAGACTAACGGATCGATCACCCAGACATGTTTGACCGAGTCCTGGCCTCTATAATGTTTTTATATCACGTTTAAAATCAAGGTAAAAATTGTAACTTATCTCAATCAATCGAGTTACATATTATGCAATTATTGATGAAAGTAGCTCCAAGTGAAAAGATTAAATTATCTTCAGAAAATCCAATTTACAAATGAAAAAAAAAACAATTCAAAGAATTATTCTTAAATAATATTCGACAAAAATATTATTGAAAAAATTCAGAACCAGCCGTAGATTTCTTCTCAACAGACGGTAGATATGTTTAGTTAGGTAAAAGCCCAACAGAAGGGACGAGGCAGCCCGATGTTGTGAAGTGAAATTCCTACTTTACGTTTTTAGTGTTGTCACTAATCCACCTTGAGAGACATACCCTGACCCATAATTTATTATCGTTTAGCATACATACTCCTCCACAAAATACCTATTGGGTCAATTAACTAAACACGCTATAATTTCCAAACACTTAGGATCAACTAGTCCGACGATGCATTTGACATATTTGCACGAGCTTTTCAAAGACAAATGAGACCAATATTAAAAAAAATCCATTTAATATAGCGGTCGAGGTGTTACATATTCTTACTCCGAAGACCGATTGAGTTAATTCAATTTGTTGTGCCAACCTAAGTCTTAAATCTACAATTTTGTAGTTTATGATGTCTTCAAATTCGGAGTGTAAAAATGTAAAAAAAATACTCGGTCGACTATGAACTTTAAACGTAATTCCGACATTCTTGCACTCCGAATTTGAAGAGATCATAAATTACAAAACATTAGATATATGTCTCAACTTCGCACTACAACTTAAATCAACTCGATCGAGCTCATGAAGAAGAATTTGTGAACCCCAAATTGAAATATATTAAAAGGGTTTTTTTTATGAAAATATTTTATTTGAATTTAGGACTAACATAATAATTTATCATATGCCATATCATCGTAACTTAAACAAAAAAAAGTCTACACTGATGTCGTTTTGGCTAGTGTGGCAACTACGTGGATAGACATGTGTTCTTGCATCTACCTAGATTGTCTGATACTTGAATTATTCGATAAAACAAACCACATTGACTGAATTTAGAAAAAAAAAATATGACCTTATACTGAAAAAAATAGACCATAACTAAAGTGTATTTTTCTCTTCTTAAAATGACAGTTACTACATGATACGTGTCGTTTAAACATTGCACGTAGCCAATTACCTGGCTTTGTTCACTTCACTCTACATTTGCAATGGCTATGGCCTATTTACGGTTCTGCAAGAACCGTGGAAACTATAACAAATATTACAACAAAGAATAAAAAATTATTTAAAGGTGATCCAAGTACAACCTAACCATAACATATCAAAACCGGCCACTTTACAAAGGTTGAGCAAAATACATGCAATACAAGAGAGATGAAGGGAAACCGTAGTTTGTTGTGATCCTGCTGCAATCTTAGTTGTAAAAGTGCACCCCAAGCTCTTTCTCCTGAGCAAGAGCCCAGCCCAAAGCCTCTCCAATCACTCAGCGAACCATCGAAGACAACCTATCTCTGGTTTCCTACTTTTTTTTTTGATCAACTCTGGTTTCCTACTTTGAGTAGACTATAAACAGGCTGATAGTGTTCATCTTTGTCGTAAGATACACAAATGTTGCTATACATTTTTCATAAGCCCCCTGGCTGCACAAGCACTGATCAGAGAAAAGTGTTCACCTGCATTAATTATAAGATTTTCTTTCAATACATTTTTCATTGGCATTGCTATGTCGTCCTCACATTAGAAAGAGATAAACACTGTTGGAGAAAAACTGGAATAACTCAGCCATGTTGGTTAAAGCAACGCACCTTCAAACTGGAGGTAAAGATAATAGAGGACTACCGATACTGTCTGTATGTGATGAGTACTGAATCGGCATCAACGCTGGATCTTGATAGGCAGTGACTAAGTGTTCAAAGAATTCTGTCATTCTTGAATCCTCCTGTTCCTCCTTATCCTTCTTTATCAAGACCTGGAATCACAAAAATCAAGTTCAGGAAGCTTGGACGCTTTTCATTTTTGTGGGATAAGAGACAGGTTAATTAAATGCTTACATAAAGACCACATCCAAGTATTTATTTCGGAACAAAGGAAAAAATAACTAGATTACCTCAGCTGAGTAGGCAACAAAGATGGGCAGAAAGCGTTTGCGGCAATACTCATTGAAGAGAAGTGTAAGGATAGCAAGCGGAAAGATTAATGTCGATGCAAGAGAGAGCTTCTTCAGAGTAAATATTCCCACGGCAATGGCGTGCATGAGCAGCAAAGAAAATATCATTGAATTGTGAACAATAGGCCAATATTTCCCTGCCGTTTCATTCCTTGGAGCATATACATTTATGAACTGCACATAAATATGGAGAGAATCAATTCCATTCCAGATAGAGGTATTGTGGAAGCTGTCGCTCCTGCTGATCAAGCGATGCAAACATAAGCGTTTAGGAAAGACCTCTTCAGGGTTTGCTCAACTACAAAGGCAAGAAAACTTGCTCACTTCTAGCCTATATAGTCAGACCTTTTGTTTCCAACAACCACAAGTGAATCATGTATGAACAAGCTATTTTTGTCAATCCAGCAACAAGTTAAAGGTCAAATGCCAGTCCATGATGGTGATTTGCATTCTCTAACATCCAAAAGAAATCTCACCGATTATGTCAATTCCTTCCAAGTTTACATGCACTCATAAGACTGCAGCTGGAAGCTTGGACTAATCATCAGCAACCATGGAAGAAAAACACTTTGTTTGATGATAAACAAAAATTGAAGATTGCTTTGATCATTCACAAACTCAATGCACTAGTTTATATGGCTGGTTGGACTTGACACTTTGATGATCAACCAATTCAGAAACAAAAAAAACTTGGCTAATCCCCAAAGGCCAATATGGGGAACAATGTGGTCCATCACACAACATAGCGCTTTATACCATCACAGCACTGCACGACTTTAGCCAATTCTTTGCAATCAATAAGGAGAAAGACCTAGAAACCTGACCAACCTGATTACGGAAGACGACATAAGCAAGGCAGAGATATATCAATAGAAACGGTAGAATCAGAGGGGCTTGGAAGAAATACGTAATCCCAAGAAGTCCAAGGAAAAGCATTCTTGGAAGATCCCTGTGATAAGGGATGGATGGAACTTCAGTGTCATCATCTGTGTTTCTGGAACAGCAACAACAACATCTTGCCATAGAAGTACAGATAAAGGGGATTATTCGAAATAGTTCTGATGCAGTGCTTGTCCATCCAGAAGTTACAACATATGCGATGAAAAAAGATGCCTGCAGGAAAATCATAAAAACATAAACCTCACTGAGAATAGCTTATATTTGAAGGAGAAATTAAAATCAGAAAAGCTTTCTGGTAAACGGGGTGTAGTCTAACCTGCGCTGGAACTGCTATGGCTAGCTTTGCAGGAATATTTGTAGGTTCAAGAATGATTGAAAGTTGGTACAGAACAGATCCAGAAAATACAGTGGCAAAGAAGATGTTCCAAATTGTGAACCAAAGGACTTTGTTACAGGCACTCTTCTCTATGTCACTGAGAGAAGTATATCCGTGAATGGAGGAAAGGAAGAACATGACCGGAGGCACAATCTTCAGAAATAACATAAGAATCAGACTGGGGAGGTACCCCGTAACTATCCCACTGGCAAACTTTCTGCAAAATGACGTGAAGCAACACAGCATGAGCACAGCAGACAGGACAAAAGGCTTGCTAAAACTGTTATTGCCGAAGCTGGTCATATTGTCAACAGTTATTTAGGAACTGAGGATCTGAAAAGCGATGACTCACAAACTTAATATACTCTTCAGGAAGGGAAATATTATCTCCAGCTGGCTCAGGTTGGTCAGACCTTGTACAAGTATAACAGGAAGCAGGAACAAAACTGTGAGAAGAATACATGCAACTATAACCAACAACTTGGAAATCCATCGGCGAATGAACGAAGAAGAGAAAAATGGCCAAAAGACGTCATCGGGTGCATGTGCTTGCTCAGTGATCCATCTCGTTGGATTTGTTGCTTGGCGTAAATGGCAAGCAGTGGCAGCAGCATACCGGGACTTGAAGGACACAAATGCAGCTCTTGAATCCTTTTAATGCAAGGAGCAAAGAGTGATTAATTGGAGAATAATAGCAGCATGAAAGTAGTTAGAGAGGAATAAGCTCTGTTTGTGACAATATCTTGATCAAGGAGCTAGTCCAATACCAAGTGAGAGTTGACTCAATGGTTAAGGGAGGGGGTTTGGGAAATCTGGTCACCAGGCAATCCCTGGTGTGGCATTGTATTGAATTACTTATTCAAAATGAGCTACTTCAAATCGGTTGAACCTATATTAGAAATTCAAAGATGGCTAGCAAATTAATCAACAATACTACTAACCTGACCACATTATGGCCTTTGAGGACTCATGTTCAAACTTGCACCAAAAGCACCAAGTGAACAGTTGATAGAGGGGGGTTGTTTAGCCATGAGTCAACACATACTGTAACTAAACAAAGAATCAACTCAGACATATACTACGCAAAAGATGCTGGAAGAACAGCCCTCAGCAACGTTACATTTTTTACCTTCATAGGAATCCACTAATTTCTTGATAAATATTCATGCTTTTTGCAAATAAGCAAGGTAGTATGTTCCAGAAGCAGCACATCAAGTGTGAGAACCTGCTGCCATAAGCGCAAATTTCTAGTTTGATACAAAGATGGGTGATCTAATGTTATTGTTTGACGTGAACTTTCACTAAGCACAGCACGAGAATCACAAGTTAGGATGATTTCAAGTAGTTTACTTGTAGCCAACATTGCAAAACTCTTTTTTGAAAACTCCTATTGCAATAATGACAACAAAAGTGCTCCCTGAACTCAATAGCAAATAATATTGGACCGGAACATGAAAGATGGATTTAGAAGTAATTTTGAATCGCAAAAGATCAATGATCAAATACTTATGAGCCATCGCAGCTGTGTAGTCAGTTTTTAGGTGTGGTTTTGCATGATAGGATTAATCTCAAATAGATGCATGTTACAAGGAAAATAAATCCAGCTGAGTAGTTAGTATACCTCTACCATTGACGCCTCTGACTGCTCTAATCTTACATTTTCTTCCAAGTCTTCTAATTCTTTTTCACAGTGATCCACCGCATCAACTTTCTGTCTGAAAAATCCAAGACGCCTATACTTCTGCTGAGCGGAATTTGATTGCAGGTGGATAATCCTTGTATACAGATTCCTTGCTTCGTGCTACACCAACAAAATCAGTTTTTCTCATCAGTTATGAATCTATTTCCCTTTTCCAAAAAAATTGATCTGATTAACAACGTGCTTTGGATTTTGAGAAGAAGCAGTAGAAGAAAATAAACCTTACAATGAGTTTCCGAAGTTTGTTAGTTCGACGGACGACTATATGCGACAGATAAGTGGTAGGGTGATTCTCCATGAAGAAATTTTCAACACTGTCACTAACGCTAGCGCCAGCAGACACAGGGATACCCCGAACTAAAATGGTGAAATGATGTGGCCGAGGTTTGGATGAATAGAAAAATTCAATTCTTTTGGACGCTATATATCTGTACTCCTGCAACATCAAATATAAGGATCAGTCTCAAGTTCTGAACAATCAACAGAGATTAATTTAGCATAATTTTCATCAAATCATTAACAGAAGCAAAAAAAAAAAAAAAAAAAAAACAAACAACATTTCTAACAGATAACTGCAACTCCTGACCACTTATATAGCTCAGGCATCATGTCTAGCTGACAATGGAAGAAGCTGCAGGGAAACCATTTTCCACACAACTAGTATGTTCTCCCTGAACCGTTGAAGTGCAATGCAGTAATCGTTTAAAGTTGGACTCACGTAATAGAGAAGACAGCAGACAAAGATAGTCATGGCATAAACGGCAGCGAAGTGAACCCATAACCTGCCAAGTTCGGAAAACATTGTATATCAGTCCAATATCAAAACAAATTTCACATGTTACAACATTACAGAAACAAAAAGGCCAAACAGAATAATAGGATAGTACAAAAGAAAAAATCACTCAACGCACAACTTATAAATTGAAAAAAAAAACAGATATTCCATGCTAAATCTCGTTTCTTAGGCTCAGCCCCCATCGGAACTGTTCTAACCAGTGAACCACGCATCTTTTTTTAGTTGAAGACATCCGTGTTCAATCCCAATAATCCATATCTGAGCCAAGTCAGACAACAATGTACTGCAAACATGTTCCTACTCAGATTTCTTTGACTCACTAATGTTTGAACCAATTCATCGATCCAAATCCCACCATGATTATAGGAACTTCAAAGTAAAAGCGCTTAAAAAATTCAACGAAAAGAAGATGCAATTACCATTTGGAGCCACTCCCCACGTTAGAGATGCTAAACACATCGAGGGAGTTATTCGTAAGATCGGCGAAATCGAGCTGATCCAAAGCTGTGCCGCTGCTGTTCACCGGAAGAAGCACAAAGATCCCGATCACCCCCGCGAACGTAAATACTTTCAAACTGCAACACCAAAATCCAAAAAAAAAATAAAAATAAAAAAACACTCGAAAATTTCTTTGAAAGAAACAGATCGCGATGAGTTAGCTCACGAGAAGGTGATGACACGCATGAAAACGACGGCGTCGAGGCCGCTACTGGAGAGGAGTTCGTCCTCGGACAACCGCCAGGCACGGGACACCCATCCGGGGGAGGGGATGAGGCGGTCGAGGTTGAAGCGGCTGCGTCGACTGGAGTCGCCGCCGCCGGCGAGGAGGCGGGGGATGTAGACCTCGAAGTAGCCAGGCTGCTTCCGGAGGATGGAGTGGAGGACGAAGAAGAGTACGCAGAGGCCGGAGTTTATCCCCACCGAGGTCAATAGCGCCGACACCAGCATTAGATTCGAAGCGCGGGGGAGCGGTTATCGGTGGATCGAAGCCAAATTAGGAAAGCGTCTCAGGTTGAAGTTTGTGGTTGCTTGGAAGAGAGCATCTTTGTAGAGTAGAGGGGCTTTTGTTTTTTTGGAAGAAAGTGATGGGAATGGGGAAGTCCTATACCGACGTGCTCTGGAAGTTACCGTTCTTTGACTGTCGTGGTAATTTTCGGCGTTCATTGTTTATTATAAAATGCAGGGTTATTAAAAACGACTTGGAGATCGACTCGGAATTGAGTTCGATCTCCGGGTCAACTGATCTGATTGGATTAATTGTTAGTCGGACCGAATTTTTCTTTTTTTATAATTTTTATGAAATTTTTTGAAGTATATATAGGTAAATATAACTTAATAATAACAAAAAATATAAAATATACCAAATTTTTTTGTAAACTATCCAGTTTAACTGAATTTTCTTAGCGAATCGTCCAATTCGATCAGAATTCGTCCGACCCAGAAAGACTCTTTTTTACTCTAAAATACCCAAATTTATCCCTGATTCGTGATCCGCCGACCAAACTGCCGATCTGCATTTTTTAAAACCTTGATAAAATGGGACTCTGTGTAAAATTATAACTGTTAGGTATACTAAGTGATATTGTTAATAAATCATTATAATTCTTTTTACGTATTTACATAAAAGTCGTATTGGGGATTGCTCTACTAAAATTTTGTACAGCACCGGACGACAGCTCCCTGCTGGCAACCGCTCTGTGCCTCCCCGTCGTCCAATACGCTGCTGAGAGATGACGTGGCAAGCTGACACGGATAGTGCTGCTGATCTGGCACCCCTTTACCTCCTATTTCTTTTTTTTTCTTTTTGACCATCCTCAGTTTACCTTTTCCTCTTTGATCTCCATCTACCACTCTCTCTCTCTCTCTCCACCTTCCCATTGAGAAGCCCGAAACCTTTCCCCCCAAGCCGCCACGCCGGAGGAACTGCCCGCCGGCCCAAACTCGACGTCGACGGTAGATCACCGGCCGGATCCCTCGAAACACCCAATCCCAGGGGCGGGCATAGGTACTAGTCCCTCCTTAAACCCCCACTCCTGAGTTCATTTTTACGATATTGCCACTCGCTTACTTTCACTTGCGCACTACAATTCTAGGTCGCCGAACTTTAAACTGCGGCTGCCTGGATCGGGATCTGGTCTCGGATCCACCCGATTTCTCCGCGGTGGAAACTGCTCCCCTGAGCTAGGCTAACCTAAAAAATCCGACATAGTCGCCGACATTTGAGGTTCGTTTGACTTCTAGGTATTTTCTGGTATAGATCTTGGTAGTGTACTTGAGCTATGGGCCTTATTGTCTTCATGTGAATTTAGGAGGGATGGGGCGGTTGAAGATGCAATCGGGGATTAAGGTCATCGAGGAGGAGCCGGAGGAGTTTGATGCTTCGTACTCTGGAAACAGTACGCTGGCGTGTATGATTAACACGGAAGTAGGGGCAGTCTTGGCGGTTATGAGGAGGAATGTGAGGTGGGGAGGGCGGTATATGTCGGGGGACGACCAGTTGGAGCATTCTTTGATACAGGCGTTGAAGGTGTTGCGTAAACAGATTTTCACATGGCAGCAGCAGCTGTGGCATACGGTCAACCCGGTTACATATCTGCAGCCGTTTTTGGAAGTGATCCGGTCGGAAGAAACCGGCGCGCCGATAACTGGAGTTGCTTTGTCCTCTGTTTACAAGATATTGACTCTTGATATTATTGATCAGAATACTGTGAATGTCGAAGAAGCGATGCAGCTCGTGGTTGAATCTGTCACTAGTTGTCGGTTTGAGGTTACTGATCCTGCATCCGAAGAGGTTGTTCTGATGAAGATACTTCAGGTTCTTTTGGCTTGCGTGAAAAGTAAAGCGTCGGTGATGTTGAGTAACCAGCATGTTTGCAGAATAGTGAACACCTGCTTCCGTATCGTTCATCAAGCCGGGACTAAGGGTGAGCTGTTGCAACGGATAGCTCGGCACACGATGCATGAACTTGTCAGATGCATTTTCTCACACCTTCCAGATATCGACCACACAGAACGGGCTTTGGTTAATGGAATTAACAATGTTCGACATGAGGTAAATTTCCTGTTTGTGTATTGTTCATGCATTAAGTTAGTCTTTTCTTGTTCTTTTGTTTTCTGACCTAGGAGTGGGTAGAAGGAACCAAATGATTACCTTTTGTTGTAGCTTTAATTTATACTGATAATTGTATTTGACTGAATAAACCGCTTCAATGCCTAAGCTCACTGCAATGTAATAGAGGGAATATGGAATTCTGAGGTTATCTTTGATTGAGGTGGTTTGCTGTCAATTGCTTGGTTTTCGATGTCTCAATAACTGTATAATTTCTTTGAACCTCATGGTCTGCCAGATAAGTTAGGGTTTCTCTTCATAGTCTACCATACTGTGGGTATGCACAACTTTGGTTCTGATTGATAATTTGACATATTACTAGTCAGTTCAAACTGTTTACCGTCTCTTTCTTTCAACAGGTCGGTGTGCTTGACAATGATTATGCTTTTGGGACAAAGCACATGGTCAATGGCAACAGTAGTTCTGAGTTTGACGGTCAAGGATCCTCTATGAGTTTTGGCTCCAATGCATCCATTGGTATTGCAGCTAATATGATGGAAGAAAATATTCTTGGGAATGGTAGTGGTAACGATGGCCTTCCCTTTGATTTACACCTGATGACTGAACCATATGGTGTTCCCTGCATGGTGGAGATATTTCACTTTTTGTGCTCATTGCTCAATGTTGTCGAGCATGCGGGAATGGGCTCTAGATCAAATACACTTTCATTTGACGAGGATGTTCCCCTTTTTGCCTTGGGCTTAATTAATTCGGCCATTGAATTGGGCGGGCCTTCATTTCGTCGACACCCAAGGTTATTGGGCCTTGTTCAAGATGAATTATTTCGTAATTTGATGCAGTTTGGCTTGTCGATGAGCCCACTTATTCTTTCAATGGTGTGTAGCATTGTCCTTAACCTGTACCACCATCTTCGGAGTGAACTTAAGCTACAGCTTGAGGCTTTCTTCTCCTGTGTGATATTGAGACTTGCTCAGAGCAAGTATAATGCTTCTTATCAGCAGCAGGAAGTTACCATGGAGGCTTTGGTTGATTTATGCAGGCAAAAAAGTTTCATGGTGGAGATGTATGCCAATTTGGATTGCGACATAACATGCAGTAATGTGTTTGAAGAACTTGCCAATTTGTTGTCAAAGAGCGCATTTCCTGTAAATTGCCCTTTGTCTGCAATGCATATTCTTGCTTTGGATGGCCTTATTGCTGTTATTCAGGGGATGGCTGAGAGGATAGGCAATGGCTCAGCTAGTTCAGATCTGGCTCCAGTCAGTCTCGAGGAATACACCCCCTTTTGGATGGTGAAGTGCGACAACTACAATGATCCTGATCACTGGGTTTCTTTCGTTAGGAGGAGGAAGTACATTAAAAGACGTTTGATGATTGGAGCTGACCATTTCAACCGTGACCCCAAGAAAGGTTTGGAGTTCCTACAAGGAACACATCTCTTGCCGGACAAACTAGACCCGCAAAGTGTTGCTTGCTTTTTCAGGTTCACTGCTGGATTAGATAAGAATCTCGTGGGGGATTTCCTGGGAAACCATGATGAATTTTGTGTCCAGGTTCTTCATGAATTCGCTGGTACCTTTGATTTCCAGGATATGAACTTGGATACTGCTCTGCGATTGTTTCTGGAGACCTTCAGGCTTCCTGGAGAATCTCAAAAGATTCAAAGGGTGCTGGAGGCATTTTCTGAGAGATACTATGAACAGTCTCCTCAGATTCTGGCGAATAAGGATGCTGCTCTTGTGTTATCTTATTCTCTCATTATGCTCAACACGGATCAGCATAATGTCCAGGTGAAAAAGAAGATGACAGAAGAAGATTTTATCAGGAACAATAGGCATATCAATGGTGGAATGGATTTACCACGAGAATTCCTGACAGAGCTGTACCACTCAATTTGCAAGAATGAGATCCGTACAACTCCAGAACAGGGGACTGTTTTTTCGGAGATGACTCCAAGCCGTTGGATTGATCTGATGCACAAATCCAAGAAAACTACTCCTTTCATTGTATCTGATTCCAAACCGCACCTTGATCATGACATGTTCGCTATAATGTCTGGCCCTACAATTGCTGCTATCTCTGTAGTATTTGATCATGCTGAACATGAAGAAGTGTATCAGACATGTATTGACGGCTTCTTAGCTGTAGCAAAAATATCCGCTTGCCATCATTTAGAAGATGTGTTGGATGATCTGGTTATTTCCTTGTGCAAGTTCACGACGCTCTTGAACCCATCTTCTGTTGAGGAACCTGTACTAGCATTTGGGGATGATGCAAAAGCCAGGATGGCAACTGTCACTGTTTTTACAATTGCAAATAAATATGGTGATTATATCCGTTCTGGCTGGAGAAATATTCTGGATTGCATCTTGCGATTGCACAAGCTCGGTCTTCTTCCAGCACGTGTTGCAAGTGATGCTGCAGATGAATCAGAGGTTTCTTCTGATTCGGGGCAGGGGAAACCTATCACAAGTTCATTGGCTTCTGTTCCTATGCAGTCCATTGGCACTCCTCGGAGGTCGTCTGGATTAATGGGCCGCTTCAGTCAGCTATTATCTCTTGACACTGAGGAGCCGAGGTTGCAACCCACAGACCAGCAGCTTGCTGCTCATCAGAGGACATTACAGACGATCCAGAAATGCCATATTGACAGCATTTTCACAGAGAGTAAGTTCTTGCAAGCTGAATCATTGTTACAGCTTGCTCGAGCACTTATTTGGGCTGCTGGGCGTCCACAGAAGGGGAACAGCTCGCCGGAGGATGAAGACACAGCTGTATTTTGTCTGGAATTACTTATTGCTATTACACTGAATAACCGAGACAGGATAGCACTACTTTGGCAGGGTGTTTACGAGCACATTGCTAACATTGTTCAGTCGACTGTGATGCCTTGTGCTTTAGTGGAGAAGGCTGTTTTTGGACTTCTTCGAATTTGTCAGCGGCTGCTCCCTTACAAAGAGAACCTGGCGGATGAACTTTTGAGGTCACTCCAGCTTGTGTTGAAGCTGGATGCACGGGTTGCCGATGCATACTGTGAACAGATTACGCAAGATGTAAGTCGCCTTGTAAAAGCGAATGCTACCCACATCAGATCTCTCATGGGATGGCGCACCATTACTTCCTTACTTTCCAATACTGCTCGGCATCCAGAAGCTTCAGAAGTAGGATTTGATGCACTGTTGTTTATAATGAATGATGGAGTTCACGTGTTGCCAACCAACTATGTTTTATGTGTTGACTCAGCTAGGCAGTTTGCTGAGTCTCGTGTGGGACAAGCAGAAAGGTCTTTGCGAGCACTGGATCTTATGGCAGCTTCTGTTGACTGTTTAGTGAAATGGTCTCGTGAGACCAAGGAAGCAATAGGAGAAGAGGAAGCTGCAAAAATGTCCCAGGATATCGGGGAGATGTGGCTACGTCTTGTACAGGCGTTGAGAAAAGTGTGCTTAGATCAGAGGGAGGATGTCAGAAACCATGCTCTTTTATCACTTCAGAAGTGCTTGACTGTTGAAGAAGGGATCAGCATTCCTCATGGTTTGTGGTTACAGTGCTTCGAAGTGGTGATCTTTACTATGCTTGATGATCTGCTCGAGATTGCCCAAGGACACTCCCAAAAGGACTACAGAAATATGGAAGGGACACTCATCACTGCTCTAAAGCTTCTTTCCAAAGTCTTCTTACAGTTGCTTCCAACACTCGCACAGTTGTCGACCTTCTGCAAGCTGTGGTTAGGTGTGCTTGGCCGTATGGAAAAGTACATGAAAGCAAAGGTGAGAGGGAAGAAGAACGAAAAGCTTCAGGAAGTAGTACCGCAGATACTGAAGAACACCTTGATTGCTATGAAGACCAAGGGAGTGCTTTTTCAGAGGAGTGCTCTGGGCGGGGACAGCCTTTGGGAACTGACGTGGTTACACGTAAATAACATTGCTCCATCTTTGCAGTCTGAGGTATTCCCCGATGAAAGCTCGGAGCACACCCAGACTATACTAGGAGAGACATGCGGGGATGAAGTGTCTGATGAAACCAGTTCGGTTCCTTCGAGTGAATCAGTGGCCTCAGAAGTAGCTGCAGGAGGTTAGCACATCCTGTCTGATGATACGCATAGCTGAGAGCCAAATTATGGCAAGTCTGATGGCTGCTGAGAAGCACAGCTCGTTCTACATCTTGGAGAACCTGCATCGAGGATGACGAGAAGTTCACAATGTAAGGCCATTCTTTTTGTTAGCCTGCTTTTGCCAGCCTTCTCTGTGTGTTTATGGGGACACTTAACAGAATGATTTATCATTAGGAGGTTTATCCGTATAGGATCTTGCCGATGAAAGATTCGGGTTATGCAGATTGTTATCTCGAAGATCTGGAGATTTAGGAGTTGTATCACCACTGTACAGAAATGGAAAATTGGAGCTTCTGTGCTGCAGAGTTCATGTTTTGTAACACAATGCGCGGAAATGACGGAGACTTTCTTCTGTTGAAAAATTATCTATTGGGCCGAGAACATTGGTCATAAAATTCAAGTTCAAGCCGTAGATAAAGATGATTAAAACTACCAAAAGAGATTTAGCTCTCGTTGCCCTTTGCGATGTTTATGCTTCTTTAGAAGGTCGGGGAGAACGAGGTTTAATGAAAAGAATTGAGTTGAAGATTTCAGAATGCAAAAGAAATAATTAGAAGAGCCATTGTGAACATTCTTCGGCAGGTCTTTGATATCTGCAGAAAGATGAGGGCTCTTGCTGTGTTGTTCATGACTACTTTAATTCATATAATACAAGAAAGACGTGTTGTACACCGAAAATTCATTGAACGGAGTAATTTATTAGTTCATTCAAATGTGACAAATTTTTTAAACAAGTATTTAAAGTTGTCAAATATTGAAAATCAAGATATTTTAATTGAAGTAAAACAATTTTATCACAAATCAATCAGAATATTAATGTGTATGTTAAACTCTTAAAAAGTTTTAAATCTTCTTTCATATAAACGTTAAATATGTAAAATCTACTCTAATATGGAAAATTCTGTTCGAATCCCGGCAGCGGAATTCCATTGTTACGAACCAAAAAATATTGGTCTGCCATATTATCCGATTAATAAAGCAGATATATAAATTTTACTCGAATAAAAGGTCAAGTAATCCGGTGTAGCACACTGGCAATTTCAGAATTCTCTCGAATATTGAAAAACCGGGTTCAAATCCCGGCACCGGAATTCTTTTTTTTGTGACCAAAAAATATATAGTAATGCCAAATTAATCAATTACCAAATTAGATAACCATTTTTATTGAAGGATTCGCCTTTTAATGACAAGATTTATTTTAATGCCAAATTAACCGATTAAGAACGCGCCGGTTTAAACAAAAATGCTTGTTATACATTTGTTGAGAGATGGCCACTTTTAATAATTTTTGGGAAAATTAGGCTAAAGTCTCTGTACTTTGAAGATTCAACCGTTTTAGGGCCTGCTATTTGAAAACTACTCTTTTCGTTCCTACTGTACAAAATAACCAACCTTTTTAGTCCCTAAAAATCAACAGAATTTTTTTTATGACCATTATGCCCTTATTTTAAGAAACTAACCCAAACCAATACCCAAACTCAAATAAACCGAACCAAATCATCTTGAACCCAACCAATCCAAATAGTAAATCTGGAGCTCGGTACCTCTTGGAGGCATCCGACGACGAGCTCGGGCTCCCGCCGGCAGGATACTCAAGCGAGGAGTCAACTAGATTTGCCAAATTCGAGGATGGGATGCCGAGTTGCAACTCGTTAGATTTGGAACCCATCGGTGAGTCGATGGTTGACAGTGTCATCGAGTTCACGACGATCGGTGCGGTCGTGGGCATGCAGATGATGATGAGGCCCTTCTGGATAAGGGCGGTAGTGTCCCCGAAGATGAAGTCCACGATGCCGGAGATGAGAGTGTCCTAGTAGCAGTCCGGCCGGATGTAGATTTAGGTTAGATTAGATTTTGGGTTGGTTTATTTGGGTTTGATTTATTTGGGTTTGGGTTAGTTTCTTAAAAGAAGGGCATAATGGTCATAAAAAAAATTTTGTTGATTTTTAGGGACTAAAAAGGTTGGTTATTTTGTACAGTAGGGATGAAAAGAGTAGTTTTCAAACAGTAGACCCTGAAACGGTTGAATCCCCAAAGTACAAGGGTTTTAGCCTAATTTTCCCATAATTTTTTGAATCTCTTAAACGATATCAATTTTGAATTTAACTAATGTTGCTGAAAATGACAAAACAATAATCAATATTGAAAAAGAAAGTCCAATTGCACTATTATGAGACCCACCCATAATCCAAGTGATGCTTGGGTCTCACGTTTGATATTCGTTCCGTTCCGGGGCATTGGATTTGGTGCTGCACGCCTAATGGGCTGCAGCACGGTACTGTACTTATCCCAGGCCTTATGATTAGGAGAAAAAAGAAATAGGTGATCTAACGGTGTAGATCGACTGGGAATATTTTAGTCTTTTACTAGATAAAAATTAAAACATAGAGAAGTTCCATAGAAAAGAGAGAGCCTTTGACGGGCACAGAGAGAGAGAATAAGAGAGCGCAACGGTGCCGGCACCGGCGCTGGGAAGAACGGAGCTTCGTCTCGCGGGGGAGCTTCTCTGACCTGGAGGTCACGCCAGAGGCCAAGAGGTCGGCTACGGCGAAGGCGGTAGGGGTACTTTACAAGTGGGTGAACTACGGGAATGGGTGGAGGTCGAGGTGGTTCGTCCTTGACGGGGACAGAGTGCTATCGTAGTACAAGATCCACGGGTGTTGAGATCGATTCTTGTTGTTTGAATATACTCTTGAAGGGGTTGTACGAGATTGGGGATTTTAATGGTACGTATAAGGTGTTCGATGAATTTTCCCTTCACCGGTGCACGGATTGTGCAAGCGGGGGTGGGTGGATGAGGCAATGGATTTGGTTTCGAGGTTGGAAGGGGAGGGTGTGGAAGTGGACACAGTTGTGTTTAATGTTTTGGTCTCGGGGTTGAGGAAGGACAGGAGGGTGGATGAGGGGATGGAGATTTTGGAGAGGATGGTGTTTAATGGGTGTGAGCCGAATAAACAAGGAACACCTCTGTGATCCTCATCAATAATAGGAGATGCTCGTGATCTTTGATAGCATCAATTGCATCTGTAGTGATGTTGGTATTGGTGTCGGTGGTGCATTTGTTCCTAGTCCCTGTTCTACCGTCCTTTCAATACTTTGGTGCTCGAGTAACTTAGACTTCCTGTGAAAAATTATTACTGTTAAATTCATAATCTATGCCTAACATAGGTAAAAGATACAAGTGATTCATATTTTACAAATTTTATTCCATGGCTATTCTAACGCTACGGCTATGGGCCAATGCAGTTTGTGTATTTGGGCCGTGCTCTATTGTATTTGATTGGTTCCTAGCAGTAAATATAAGATAGTTCGACACTTTAATTTAATGCTATGTTGTTTGGTGAAATACATTTGCTCACAATCAGTTGTCCTTCTCAAAGCTATTCGAGCGTGTTCGAGGGTTTTTTAGGAAGTGAAATACACATTTCATAATTTTTGGATGATGGACACCAACCTAATCCTACAGAAAAGAGTCAATATAAACTTTACTCAAACAATCGATTAACAAAGCAACTTGCAAAGTATTGCTTCGAGCTTCCACGACTTGTCAAACTTGAAAATATATCTAATTTACAAGGTAATTTTATGGCGATGGTTTTATATCAAATCATAATACTTGGATTATTAACCTTTTGATAAAAGTTAGGGGACAAAATTGTGAAACATGCAAAATGATGTCATCGTAATGATTGGATATAACAAGTAGAGAAAATATTTTAAAACCATCGAATAACAAAATACTGACCATCGAATAATAAAATATAGACCATCGAATAATGACGTACAAACCATTGAATAACAGCATACAGACCATTGAATAACAACATACGAATAATTGAATTACGGCATACAAACCGGTTTTTTATACCATCAGATAACAACATACATACCATCGAATAACAATATATAGACCATCGAATAACACCATACAAACTATCGAATAACAGCATATAGACCATTGAAAAACAACATACAGACCATCGAATAACAACATCCAGACCATAGAATAACGATATATAAACTATCGAATAATAACATACAGACCATCGAATAATAACATACAAACCATCGAATAACGACAAACAAACCATTGAATAACAGTATACAGACCATTGAATAATAACATACGAATAATTGAATCACGACATACAAACTAGTTTTTCGATACCATCGGATAACAACATACAGACCATCGAATAACAACATACAGACCATCGAATAACACCATACAGACCATCAAATAACAACTTACAGACCATCGAATAATACCATAAAACCATCTAATAATGATATACAGACCATCGAATAACGATATACAAACCATCGAATAACATCATACAGACCATCAAATAACGACATACAGACTATCGAACAATAGCATACATACCACCGAATAATAGCTTACATGCCATCGAATAACAACTTACAGACCATCGAATAACAACATACAAATCATCGAATAATACCATACAAACCATCAAATAATGATATACAGACCATCGAATAACGACACACAAACCATCGAATAATATCATACAGACTATCGAATAACGACATACAGACTATTGAACAACAACATACAAATCATCGAATAACATAATACATACCATTGAATAACAAAAAAATCCTCCAAACTACTTCAGAACCCATCGAATCACAATATCATCGAATCACAATCATCAAATAAAGACGTAAATTAGGGATGTGAAGATTTACCTTTTACAAAAAATATAAGAAATTTATATAATATTGACTACTTAAAAAAATATATCATGATGGAAAATAATAAAAGAAATTATTTACCATGTGACAATTGACATAAGAAATTGGATGACTTTTAATATAGTTTAATATAGTTTGATTTTTCTTTCCTGAAATCTACATCTTCAAATTATTTCAACAGACAATCTTCACCGCTCTTTCTTGAACATAAAAGAAATATGTCTCTATCGTTTTATATATGTCCTCTTCGATAATAAAAAAAACTCTTCATACAATAAGTGCTTTGGACTAACATTTTTGGAAATCACGGTCTAACTACTTTTGTCTTGGTACTCGGTCATATGACCATTATGTTCCTACGCGTCTCATGTACAGTACGGTGCTGTACCAGGGTGTCCTGTACCGAATCCGGACTCTCGTTCTGGGAGAAAAGGGGCCAAAAAAAAAAAGACAAGCAAAGCTTCTACTTTTTCACTCCATCCCAAGTGAAACCGCACCAGAAATAACTGATACACATGCCACCGAGCTCAAATGTTTATCGTGGGAAATAATCAAATATTCGATTTTGAATTTAAAATAAAAGAGATAATTATTTCTATTGCTGGCTTCTCACAGATGATTTTATCAGTTGCTGATGTTCTTTCTTTGCATTTCCTTTGGGAACATTGACAAAAGTACCAACATATGAGCTTGTAAAAATTGATGTTAGCCGGGAAATAGACAACAACAGATTATGATATATAAAATGGTTTCACGTGGTAAAATTGATAAAAGATGTGTATCGAACAAAAAACTAAACTAGATGAGCTTCTTCTTCTGGAAAAAGGTCTTGAGATGCCATACTTGGACGCCAGCGACAGACAAACAAAAGAGGAGAGAAAGGAAACTGAACCATCCCATTTTCGAGTTAGTCGCCCGATTCAGCTCTTGCATTTCTTCTTCCCTGAAATCATTAGAACGTCTTAAGTTCACTTTGTTTATCTTCCAATGACATATTGCAGACATCAGTGTTATGACAATATTACTGACGAGACTGTTACGTACCTCTCTCGTAGAACTCGCATCTCGTCCTGTATTGCAATAACAGTGTCATACAGCTTCTTCAGCTCCAGTTCCATGAGCTGACATTCACGCAAAAACAATAGAAGTCCCTTGATTAAAATTAAAGATTCCAGTTCCACCGCTTTCAAAAAAAACTAAATGACTTGAAGTAGCAATCAGAGCTTGATATTGCCATCAGGGTGAATCATTTATGCAATGAAGAAAGTGATGAAGACGCCTCTAGATGATTCGCGAAGGAAACATTAACCATATTATCCTTTGATCTCCAAAATCAAATTCCATTTACAGCAACAACAAAAAATGAGAAGAAGAAATCCTGATTGCTCCGCAAGATCAGACCATAAACAAGTAGCCTATAAATTCAGACTTCTCAGCACTCTGACTGGACGTTGGAAGGCCAGGGCACTGACCCAGAACTGCATAAAACTAATCAAGGATTCTAGTAAATCAATGGGAATTGAAGATTTAGGGAAAGGATCTACACCTATGCCTTTAATAAACTGATAACCAAAACTGACCAGGACCAAGTGTACTAACTAACAACTATATCCCCGTCCTACTGTCCTAGACCACAAAAGTTAGCATCAATTCCTCTTACTTCAAACCAAGGACCAATTTAAATCACCAAATAACAATCCACGGAGATGGCGTAGCTGCATTTCTAGCAGATAACAGCAAAATGATGAGAAACAAGCATGAAGCTGCCATTAACCATGTGACCGGGAGATTGAAAGTGAGGAACGGCACTTGTGAAAACATAACCATCCGGTGCATCCTCTAACCAATGAACAAGTAAAGCAAGGGCGACAATAGCGGTTTGGAATTCAAACTGCTTACTTCAACGGAGCCTTTCTTGGCGACATTAGACCAGTCCTTAGCCGCAACGCCAGTCCTCCAATCGAACTCGATAGTGAGCTTAACCGGGGGGTCGTGGGCCGCAGCCCAGAAGCAAGCCATGTAATCCCCCGTCTCTGCCGTAGTGAACGCGAACTGCCCCGACGGTACCTTATCTGCGTAGTGGTAGCTATTACCGTAGCTCGAAGTCACCTAACACCACCAACCAAACAAATCAAACAAACCCTAATAAAAGAAACTAACTAACTAACTAACAAACCCTAACGCTTTCTACGCACCCGGACAGTGAGGTTGTGGGAATCGGGCAAGGGTTGACCCTCGTTGGGGTTGACGACTTCGTACTTGCCGATGGTCATGGAGCCGCTCTTCAGATCCTCGGCTATGCACTTGGTTTGCCCCGAAGCCAGCTCGAACCTCAGTGACTCTCCGAATGACGATAATACCCCTACCCCCACCAACGCTATTACCATCGCCGCCGCCCACGATCTTCTCCGGTCGACGATGCCCATGGTTTCTGGTCTTGGTCCGATGGAGCGAGGGAAAGAGACCGATGCCGATCTGGTACGGTCTAGACTCCGTGAACGGGATTTTCGGAAGGGGAGTTCTGTGACGTGGCGGGTTGTGATTGGTTGGGACACGTCGAAGCGGGGGTTTGGACTTCGTTTCTTGAAGCGGTTGACTTGATCTCGGTTTTGTGTGTCGTGTTAAATAACTAAATAAGATTTAAGAGTTGTGGAGTTGCCAGTTGGAGTTTATTTTCCTGACGTGGGCTTTATCGGCCCATTGGGCTTCTCTAGCCAACGGCCGGAAGTGCGTTAAAATTTGGTATCAATAATTTTTTTCCCTTTAATATTTCTAACATGATAAAATTTTTCTAACATGAGAACGCCGCTTTGCTTTGTTGCAAATCAACAAATAAGCAAATCTGAAGTGGTTCACTACCCAATGTATTTTTTTGGGTTGATTCATGTTGTACTCGAATATTTTTAATTGCTCAAATTCGAACCGATAAGATATTTCAAAGTGGAAAAATCTGTCTTACTACTATTCAATAATACTGCTTTGTGTTTCTAGTGTTTGTTAATTGACAAAGTACTAAACACTGTTTAGTCAGCTGGAACAGTTTAAGCATTCTTAAGGTAGAACTTTGCAGAATTTTCAGGTTTCTATAACATAATCCACTCCAAATGACAGTGGATTGATAAACTTAATATGTCTTTTATCTTCGCTGCTGCAGATTATAACTACACCGGAGTCTGTCCTGAACCTTCATTCCAGCGAAAGGTTCAGATCCGGCCGGACAATTCCAATTCTGAACGCACTACCAATGAATAAGCACGTAGAGCTCACTCTTTACCTATGGTACTCCAGACAAGGAACTTCAGATGTCAGGGCAACACGAGCAACCTCATATAGTGTAAACAAAGCCCACGACAGGGCACAAACTGTTGTATCCCTGATCCATTCATCTACTCGGTAGCAATGAGCACAGCTGCGCCACCAATCTCACCAGGCAACCATTGACATTAAGCCTCAAACATTCATTGATCAAAAGTTTTCGACTAGTGCTCGAAAGCATGTTTGATTCGCATTGCGTAGCTGATCAAAGATGTTTTCCACTGATTTAACTGGCAACAGTTCGTTATACTGTCATTTGGCCTCTACCTTTTTTAGTATTGCCTGCTATTAACTGGAGATGAGTCGAGGTAAATACAGTTTTGTCCTTTCTCAAACATGTACATCTAAGTGGAACCAGACATGACGCCATGTGACAGTAATTTCTTTCACTTGTAAAATGATGCGGCAAATTGACAAAATAACGAAACAATCACTAATATATTTATAATTATTCAAAACACCTTATATTTTCTTTTTCCTCCTCTTCCCCAACAATAAATCTTTAACACCCAACCACCATCTCCAAGCCACCTCATACTGGACCCAAAAAAATCCAAAACCACAAAGAGACAGAATAAAAAAAAAACAATGTCAATCTGGACCACGTAAAAATAATCTTGATTTATTGACCACATGTACATATATATGCATACGCCTTCAGTACTTAGAGCTCATCAAAACCCAACAACTCACAAGTTTCTCTTCTCCCACTCCTTAATTACTACTCTCTTTCTATCTTTAGTCTACAATATAATAATACCAATGGCGGGAAGCTATTTGATCGATCTAAGGTTCGACGTCGACGACGCTCATACAATTCCGATCGCCCCTTCGTCGCCATTCGTGTTTATCGACGAGTTCATGCCTCATTTCCCGGCTGCCAATCAGATCGGACGTCGATCATCAGTCGTTGTGGTTGACCTGCCGTCCGTTCGGATGATCCCGGGCGACATGGTCAACGACATGTGTTCCATATGCATGGAAGATTTCGTCGGCGATCGGACGGCTAAGCGTGTTCCGTGTGGCCACGTGTACCACGGGGATTGCATCTCCTCCTGGCTCACTCGCTCGGATTCTTGTCCCCTCTGCCGCACCACGGTTTCTTCCACCATGAAGGGACATTAATTGAAAGGGACGTTCAGTTATCGCATAAATTAATTGATGCTTTGGTTTAATTGATGCATTATTGCTTCTCCATTTTAGCTTCCTTGTGTGGACTCCGTTAATTGATATCCCGCAAAATAATGTTATTTGTACAGTACAATCTATCTAAAATGATATTGATGAAATAAAAAAATTATCATTTTATTTATGACCATGTCTCAACCCATTTTACCATTTTAGGTGCATAAAATCCTAGTCTAGACTGTGGTGCATGCAGTTTATTAAGGTGTTGGAAGAACACTTTAAGCAAACCCAAGATAGAGCGTTGTAGAATTTTCACGCTAAGTTTCTCCCATCATCCACTTCCAACGATATAGGATTGATAGAGTAAATGGTATTTATTTCAAAAAAAATTGTGATATTATTTACGATAAATTACGAAAATAATGCCAATTTTTTTTATTGCAAAATTGGTATCCACGTTGGACAACAGTCTAAGTCACGGAAAAATTTCCCGTGATTTAGTCACTAAGAGATTTTTTTTCCGTAACTTTTTTGTTTTAATTTAATTTTTTGAAAAATTTAAATTTTCTGATTTTTTTTTTCAAAAATTAAGTGTATTTTGAGGATTATCGTACAAAATTTTAACTTAATCCAAGTTATATCCCCTTTTGAAAATCAATTTTTGATGTTCGTACATATGTCAAATATTTTACAAAGATATCTATATATCCGAAATTGTGTAGTAGATCTAATTAATTTCATGGCTCTATTGTATTCGCGAATTCGAGATGTATCCCAAAAAACCACATTGAAAAATATCTTAAATCATAAAAATTATTCTACGTAATGTTGTTCGCTCCTAAAAACCTATTTTTTTCTCAAAATAAACGTTTTAGAGGTCGAAACATTGACAAATTATCTTTGGCTGTTCGTCACATTGTAGATTTCGAAAAGTTATACACATTCAAAAAAAATCTCGGTTCATACACCTGAGCACCAAAATATTACATTTTTCAAAGATTTTTGCAATACCAAGTGACAAAAAACTTGTGAGTGACCTTTATTTGAAGGTTGGGGGATTTGTTAAAAAAATTAAAAAATTAAAAAATCAAATTACATAATAAAAAAAATTTGTGAGTGACCAAAACACGAGTTTTTTTCGTGACTTGGTCACAGAATTTTTTTCCCTGAGTTGACAATCATAGATAATCTTTCCATGACTTAGACATGTAGACACTATTTTAGTAATTAAATTTTTTTGAGTATTATTTTTGTAATTTACTGTGAACAGTGTGAAAAAAAAATCCAGTAAATGTGGCTTTTCTCTTCGCTACAGCAGATTACCACACTCGAGTCTATCCTTCGTTCAAGCTGGACTATTCCAGATCCAGCTGGACTATTCCAAATTTGAACACTATCAATGAATAAGCACACAGCTCACTGTATACCGAATGGCGCTCCAGATAAGGAACTTGAGATGTCGGGGCAACACGAGCAACCTCAGATCGCGTAAACGAACTCTGCGACAGGGCACAAACTGTTGTATCCATGGTCCATTCATCTACTTGGAAGCAATGAGAAACAGCTGCTCGACCAATCTTACAACGCAACCATTGTCATTAACACTTAGAACACTAATTGGCTCAAAAGGTTTAGGCTTGGCTCGAGAGCAAGTTTAATTCACATCTCGTAGCTGATCAAAGATGTTATCCACATACTTTACTCGACAATAGTTCTTTATACTGTCATTTGGCCCCTACCAGTGTATGGCTACTTGCTAGAATCTGCTATTAACTGGAGTCTGGAAGATGAGCCAAGACAAATACAGCTTCATCCTCTCTCAAACAAGAATATCAAAGTGAAACCAGACATGAAGCCATGTGAGTAATCTCTTTCAGTTATGAGCATGCTATACAGAAAGAATTCATCTACCTATCGACATACAACCAACTGGCACATACGAAGACGAGATTCATACTCTCTCTCTATCCGCCAGCTAATACACATGAAAAACGGAGAGTCCCTGTATGACAAATCCATTCCTAGAGACCTAATAACAAGGACATCTAAGTGAAACCAGACATGAAGCCACGTGACATAAATCTCTCTCAGTTATGAGCAAGCTATACCGCATTCATCGCTACCCATCGGCAGGCGACCAACCAGCACATACAAAAACAATAGTCATTCTCGCTCTAGTCAACAGTTAATGCACAACATTGGGAAAGAAATCCCATCACAGCCATCATAAACAGACAAACCCTATTAGGCAAATCCATTTCTCAAGACCTATCCACTGACCAAACTGACAATGCGGTATTCATAGAAGAACTCCTGCTCCAAGTGCTAACAACAACTCCGAGAATCAAGCAAAAAAACCCAAACAATATTAAAGGCGCCAACAAAAAGAGAGAGAATTTTTTTCCCAACTACAAGTTGGGGGAAGCAATTAGCTTTATTGCTAAGAGGTATACTGTGTGGAGTTGGTAAGAACAAGTAAACAACTTTCTTACTTCCAAGTCAAATATCTCAATTCAAAGTTCAAAATCCTCTAAACCCTAATCCCCTCTTAAACCCCCCAAAATTGGGCAAAAAACATATAACTATCAAGCACAAAGATCCTCACTTTAATCAGACCCAGAAGAGCCATCGGCCTCCGCCACAACCCGAGCCGCTTCCTCCTCCTCCTTGGCCTTCTCCTGATTAAGCTCCTTGATGGCCTCCTCCTCGGCCCGCTTCTCGGCGCGGAGGATGGGCTCGTAGTAACCGGAGTGGGCGTCCATGCACTTCCTAAGATTAGAAGTGACCTCGAAGCACTTGTCCACGATGTCCTCCTTGTCCTTCTCGGCCTGGTCAACGCAGTTTTCCCAAGCGACGAACGTGTCCTTGCACCCTCCCCCCTTCATGAACAGGCAGAACCCACATTCCCCCGTCTCCTCTTCCCCTTCCCCTTCCCCTTCTCCCTGTTCTTGTTCTTCCGCCGTCTTCTCCTCCTTGGTTGTCGGTGGGATCGGGTCGGTGGACGAGGAGGAAGAAGAAGAAGAAGAAGAAGACATGGCTGCTTCTGATTTTTCTGTTGGTACCCTTGTCCCCTAAAGAGTCTAAAACCCTCCTTCCTTTAAACCCTCGTCTTTAGTTTGGTTACCTTTTTCTTTTTCCTTTTACAATTTTGGTTGACGGTGGAAGAGTCAGTTGACTTGTATTCGATTCGAATCGATTAATTTTGATTTAAATTAGTTAATTTTTTTAAACACTTGGTTTCAATGTAGCCTTATCAGGCCACATCTTCGAATACCTTGCCTCGGTTTAGTATTGAGCCAAATCCAATTAATAGTAATTAATTCACGTTTTAACTAGTCATAAACTCTAGAAATTTGTAAATTTATCTCGAGAAATATTTAAAATTATAATTACTCATCTACTGGGTTGATCTAGATACTCCTGCTGATGAGTTACAAACAATTCTCTTCGAATTAAACGATGTAACCCAAGTTTGAGTTTTGTCTTCACTGTATAGTTGATGCCAATTGGTATCAACCAAAAAAAATTAAATTGAACTTGGGAAATCTACTGCTGCCACTTGTAAATATTTAAACTAAAAAATTAATTGCTGAAGATGAATGCTCTGTCTTGGTGGATGTGTTAATCATCCTTGTCGGGGTCAGGATCATAGTAATTGAAAGGAAGTGGAACCGACTTGAATGCTCGATACTTGCCTACATTGTTCAAGTGCTCATTCTCCAACCTGACATCAACATTCAGTAGTTCACAAGATCAATATCAAAAGTTCGGATTGGTGAAATAGTCTTAAGTACCGTGTTTATTAGGACTTGGCTTGGTGTATGCTTCATGGTTTAAGGATGGATATGGTACCTGAAGAAGCTCCACATTCCGCGGCGGATTATCTCCAGGCAAGAAACGATTGTCGCTGCACTCATTTTGTGAAGACTGTGCAGATTGAATTCTAGTACTAACTGCATCCATGCCAGCCTTAGTAGGACATTAATGACCTGCAAAATTAACAGATCAGACCCGGATCAGGAGCAACTCTCCGTTAACAGTAGCTAAAGGGGATTCGACTTCGAAGCGCCTGAGCTTATTACCATGGCGATGAAGTAGACGCTCTTGTGTGATATTACAAGTTTGTCTCGTAGGAAAGGGTTCTTTGATTTCCTTCTCAGGAGGCCCCAGTCTACCACAAGGTCCCAGTACGTGTTCATCATTACCGCTATACCGGAGCTAAGCAAGGCCAACACCATCCAGGTCTTTCCATGCTTTAGCTCAAATGCCGTCCGGATTAGCACTGCAATTATTGTCAGCAGGTATTTCAAACCATTGTATCCATGCATTGGGTCTTTTTCCTCCCACCACCTCCGAAGACACTATAAGATGAGCAAAGGGTCCTCGTAAGTGTACATTCAAACAAAGAATTGACCTACGGATAACGATCATCATCGTCATAGGCCACAAAGGATGCGAACATATAAGCAAAACAGACTTTCTCGGCTTCATGCAGCTTACTCTCTGTTTATATTCACTAGAGGTGTTGATCCGGGTTGAAAAAGCTATCAAAGTTGCCACTTATGAGATTATTAGCAAGCTGCTTACGCCTAAATAAGACCCTGAGCACACAAATTGATAGAGGGAAGAAATTCACCTGTAATAAGCGGATCAAATATGGTATCACGGCCACGACAAAATAGAATGCGTTGTAGGTACCATGACTGTGGCATTTGTTTTGCCTCCTAGAATATTCGCCCAAACTATAGTAGCAAATGTACAGCTCGAGGCACCTGATAGTCTGGACCTGAAGTGAAAGAGCAGTAATTATCGCGACCAAGATGCAACAAATATTTTAATTCATCGCATTCATGGATACAGCGAAAACCTGGCTGGTGAGATGATCTGCCAAGAAGAAATCTGGAAGCGTAACCTGCAAAACAACAATTGCCTCAAAACTTGGACCAAAAATAGTAAACAATTGCCTCAAAGCTGATCAGCTTATATAGCAGGGCACATAAGGTATTCTTACCTTGTAGAGTGGTGCAGAGATACAGTGAAGCAAACATCGGATGAAAAAGAAACGACTTGACCGGTATATGATATCAATAGGGCAGAAAAGTATAGCAAGAAAAATCTGAAAAAAATCATACAACAGGGTTATTGCTGATTGCCAACATAAAACATAACGATGATCAGATGTTTGGGAGTAGGAAACATGCTCATACGAGTAATAATGACTAGTATCGTACCAAAATCAGACCCAACGGAAGTAGTTCAGTGACTGTCTTGTAACTATTAGAATTTGAGTCCAGATCAAGGTGAATGTTTGCCAGGAAACTAGCCAGTGCAAGTACTGCTAGACCAGTGCTTAGGAGGAAAACTTCCCGATAACCCAGTTCAGTCCCTTGTTTGAAACCAAATATGAAAGGATAGTTGACCTTATAACGCCGCCAAAAGTATATGTCGACGGCATACATGAGCATATGAAGTATAACGAAACCAAATACACTGCAAAAAGTAACGAGAAAGCAGGTGACGGTATGGACTGGAGGATATAGGTTCATGCATATATCATCCGCGCATAATATCCTCCCAGACAAGAAGGCTGCACGTTTGTCTTGCCTGTATAGCGGAAAAATGTTGATCATGTAAGAGGCTCCTTCCCCCTTGTCCATCAGCTTTCTGGTTTCTATGAGCAAGACAATAGCGATGACAAGTGCTACAGAACACCCGGAAAAGAAACCTGCAGATGGAGGAAAAAATTATCGGAGGCGTCATTGACCAGCAAAACAATGAATTGATCTGCAAACACAGACATGGAATATAGATGCTGCAACAGTTTTGTAATAGGTACAACTGCATTGACAGATCTTAGCGATTTGCAAAGCAGCAAATCTTTCCTGAATAGAATGTCACTCTGTGCTTCTCCCTTTTTGATTTTGGCCTGAGCGACTTCATTCCTTCCCGCCTGTTGGCATTTGAGAAATGCTTGATGAAAGTATCTTCCACCCTTTCAAGAAGGCCACTCACCTGTAGCATTGCAAAACCGTTCAACTAACGAATCATTATGCAGAGAACATGGAGTTTCTCTTATTTATCAACCGACGTAAGATTAAGACAAGATTCATTCACCTCATCAGAGCTTCCAAGAAAGGAATTGTCCACTGTTTCTATGTAACATCTGGCTGCCCTCCTTGATGTAATCTGCTTAGCGAAAAGAATTGGTTAACCACTAGTAATTTAGGACGTGAAAAGAGTTCCTGGTTCTGGTTTGTCCGAGAACAAGACATGAACAGACACACAGATGTACCTGCACAAGCCATAAGCAAGCAAGAATCAGAAAAAAATTGATAATTTGTTTCATGAGATATCCCTCAAGTTCAATGGACAACGTTGTGACTAAATAGCAGCTAGGTGCACCGGAGAAGGATGAAAGGTGCAAGTGAATGCTTGACCTTTTCATATTTCTTCATGATCTTTGAAAATGCTGCAAGATTCATATAACTGGTTCACCAAACAATGAAAACAATGGAAATTATCGTTCAATGGGGGATCCAAAGCAACAACTTCCTCGTGAAGTATAACCTAGTCTGACAATGGTAATCTTTGTCACCTGAAGTGTTTTAGAAGTCGAAGCTTCTGATAAAATTCAATCAACGCAGCTCTAAGCTGCTCCTCGACTCTTCTCACTTCCTCCTCCTTGAATCTCAGCTCCTCTTCTTTTGAATCCTTAAAGACTCCTTTGATGGTCGATAACGGAGATTCTAGATTATTATTGATCTTCACATGATCAAGAATCTTCAGCAGATCTTCTTCAGAGAATTGAACACTCTCATCCCGACGATCATAACCAGAATGCGTTGGACGAATTTCAGACGTTTCTGTGCTGCTGATAGAATCTTCTGAGTCATAATCATCCACTGTACCGATCGCAACAACCGATTCCTGCTCACTCTTTCCTGTTCATTGAAGTGGGATATTCAGGACTGTAAAATGCATCATATAAATTAGAATGCGATGATATAGTATAACTAATACATTACCACCTCGACCACCAACCCCTTGCTCTGTACGAGAATGCTTGCTCATCTCAGCAGCTAAATTTACATCTGCAGCACCTGTTCCTGAACATTTTAAGCCAGCTTGGTAGCGATCGAAATGCGGTAACAAAATAGATAAAGCACCTAACATCGAAAATTCGAAATGCACCAACAAAATCGATAATGTACTACCTCTGGTTGAACCAATTGCCTCTGCCTTAGACGTGTTCCAACCGGTAGCCTTCCGACCAGATCTCCTCACCTTAATACGCAGAGCAACGAAAGCATCCATCTGCCTATCAAGCAACGAGGCTTCGCGCACTACCTCCTCGACTTTCTCTGCGTAAAACGCATTTACCTTGTTGAGCTCTCCATCAAGCTTCCTGAAGAACTTAACCTCCAACTCCACACCATCGCCATAACCGCCAAGAAACTCAGTCTTATACCTCTCTCCGGGACACCCCTGATCAGGGGTCGACGGATTAACATCAATGACGTGGTCCTCGACATCCCATCTTCGCGAAGGATCGTCGGATCGGGAATTCAAGCCGCTGAATGCCCTCTGTAAGGCTCCTAAAGGCGTCCCCGAAGACGGTTGCCCTACGCTTGCCTTGAACTGTACTACTTCTCCTAGTACCCTCTTGAGGCCATTGTAGTCCATATAAGCTTCCGTCCACTCGGGCACCTTCTGCTTCTTGAACTCTTTACCGAATTTCATCCTCTCTTCTTTTCCCTTTTCCTTTTCGTTTTCGTTTTCTTGGACTCGAACGTTTGGCTCCGGCCCTACAAAGTTAGTTTCCTTCAAAATACAAATCCAAAATAACAACAGAATTGTACACAGGTAGGTAGAATATTCTTCTATATATCCTAGAGGTTTTTTCTTCAAACCCTCAGCCGAACCCAAATCTCATAAATTCTGATCGTCAGATCAAATATTCTTGTGCATGCTTAAATACATTTGATGTAAACAAAATATTATAGACTAGAATAAAATGGACAAAAAAACTCTTATGCTACCTTTTTCTTTTGTAATCGTCTGTTCACCTCTCTTTTATACGACGATGTATTTAATTTTTTTTTTTTTAATACCCAGGTATCCGGCCCAGTCTATTATGGACTTTTAACAGAGCCGACTATTTCTATTCGAGACGGGCCCGAAATTAAGATTTTAAACTTCTTCCAATGCTATTGCGGGAGATCGAACTTTGGTTCGCTCCCCTGGCTCCACTATACCAACTATGCGATTGTCGACGATGTATTTAATAATGTCCTATTTCGTATTACCAGAGATATATTAATATTACTCATCCACAAATAAGTTACGTATGACTTTTTTCATGTGTCGATAGAAAAAAGTGATGACATTGGAATTTGACTTTTGAGCTTTGACCCAAATCCAAAAGATCAACTATCAATTCTATCAATGTTGGGAAATACATTCTCTAAAAATAGGACTAACTTCTACGGTGGGCCCCGGAAGAAGCAAGTTGTCAGTGTACTTTGGCCTTTCGGTGCGTAGGGACGATCCTTTAAGAACGTTACACGTGGAGCATGCGGCTTCGTGAAGTGTGAGATGAGCCGCCAAGGAGAGCGTAGACGTGTTTTTTATTTTTGTTGTTGCTCGCAGAAAGTGTACGCGTCGCACTGGTGCAATTATTGGCAATGCAAGATATGCATTTTTTTTATAGTTCACATATGCAAATAAATAAGTACATCAAATTCATATGAAATAAAATTGGTTTGATTCAGAAATAAAAAATTGAGTTGAGATTTGCGACCTATCTAACCCATCACAAGTTCTTAGATCTAGAAATGTTATGGAGTGAGCAAAGAGGCAAGTGTATGTCCACTAACCGAGAATGCGACAGAATCACTGACAATTCGAAAAAATTTTATAGAGATCAATTTTGGGTAGTTCATTAAAAATTAAGAAAACGAGGTTGACAAACAAAAGAAAACAACACATTTTTTTAGTTGCCGGATACGTTGGAGAGGAAATCCCTGGAAGTTCATATGAGATAAAAATAATAATGGGTTACGTTTTTTTTCAGAAAAGATATCTGAATAAAAGATATTGGAGCAACATAGATGATTTCATGGGTTAGAGAATGTGTGTGGGGAAATAATTTTATATTGATTCGAACTAGTTCATATGGTCTCAATTTTAATAAGATTCTAGCCAGATTTCGAAATTGTAAGTTTGAACTAAATACATGTTAACACAAAAGTGCTTGGCAGTAATTGAGATTACAGATTAAGAAACTAGTCCGTACGTCTTAAACTTAGATTAATCGAAGTATTGTCATCCGAACTACAAATAGCACGTAACTACCGACTGACCATCATCACATAATATCGATGGAAGTATAAGGAATTAACTAACTACAACTTAACAGTATGGCCACATTGTCGCTGCTGCTCCTCGTTCAGAAAGTTCTTGTCCAATGCGTTTAAAGAAGATGAGGATGTAAGACACTGGCTATACTGTTAATTCATTTCAAGATCCTCAAGAGCGGAGATATTTACATCAGAGGATGTGAAATCTACGACCTGAAATTCAAATTTCCATCTGGGTCAGCTGCTTGCTGAGGACACATCTCAATTAGCTAGTTTTACTTCTGTTCAGCTTGTTCGCCGATGTTCCCCCGGTTCGCCGCTGCCGCAATAGAAGTGTGGCAGCTTTACTCGACCACAACTCCTGTGATAAAACAACGATCAAGTTAAGAGCTCGCTAGGACCATAATGTATCGAGTTTAAGACCATATTATTAACCGAAGTATTCTACATCCATCATTGTAATTCAGGGTCAGAAGCCTTGAGTGTACTCCTAATGATGCGACACAAAAAAGGAGGAAATAAAGCCGCTCGATTCATGGATTATCGGATCCACCATTGAAAAGAGACATCAAAATATGCAGTATGTTAAGAGAAGTAAAATGTTCCTCTGACTGCCTTTGGTTCACTACCCTTTCGTCAAACTATCCAAACTGACTAGTCGTCCAGATTTCTCAAAGAACATCATCAGGGTACACACTAAGTTCCCGCCACTGGGCAGAATACAATGCATTCAGAAAGCGGAGACATTACCTGCAGCGAACGATAACGGGAGTCAGCTTCAAAGCCTTTGGCCCATTTCCAATCCCTCTCTTGTGCTTAGAAACCTGAATCATTTGCCAGATCATGAATGAGAGAACAACAATTCCCGAATCCGAAAACAACACACAAACTGACTAGCGTAGAAGAAACATCGACTAGTATTTGTTATTTCATCTAACAACTTCTGTTTGTTGCAACTGTAAAGATTATTTTTATCTATCTATCTTCAGAAGAGCACATGCTAAAGACTCCTGTGACATAAGATTATTAGATATAAGGTGGCTAAGGGATTTTTACCTCAGACGTTAGAGTCTTGCACTTATCCAACCCCACTTTGATGTTTTGGCTGAAGATTCATTTTTGTAGCTCGTTCCTTTGGATGCTGTTTTCGCCTTGGCAACTTGTGAACAGACGTAAGAAACTGACTGCAACCAAGAAACGAGTGCCGGTTTACGTGTAGCATCGTCCGAGTCTGCGACCTGTGCGTATAGCTCATTCAGAACCGCATTTTGGCCATCTTTCGGTAGCTGAATGATCAGCTCCACCAACGATTTCATCAAGTCCGGCAATACCTGGAAAATCGGCAACTGAGATCAATGGAAAGGGACAGACTGTAAACAAATTTCGGACTAAAGGAAGTTTCTAGTTTCTACAAAGGTCAAAGTGCCAGACAAATCTTTACTTGAATATCAACAAGGGAAAGAAGACGCAAAAGCAGCTCCATGATTTCTCTCGGGGGATTTGGCTCTCCTTGCCAATTTTTCCAGTAGTCGGGATCAGTGGTGCCGACTATATCACTGCAAAGTCTCTCTGCTTTCTTTATAAGACTATGGACACAATAAAAAGCTGCTGGACTTCCACCAGGAAGATTCCGAGCTAGAGCTGCAACTCCAGAAGCCATGCCTTTAAAAGGAGTAATCCCAGGATATCCCTACACGCCAAGGAATTGTCATTAGCAAGATCTATTACTTGACAATTTTCTTGACAGATGGGATTTTGTGATCTATTAGTTACCTCTAATGATCTCTGTATGTAGTAGAAGGCAAGTTTCTCCTTCAGCAATGTCCTCTCTTTGTCGTCTGAATTTTCTCCCGAGCATACAAATGCAACAAACACAGAATGTGCAGCTCGGGCTACTTTTCCATTTGGATGACCCATGTATCTATGAGCAATGGTAATAGGAAAACAAGAGTTGTGCTAATTTATGAACTAGACTCCTTGTAAACTTTTTCATTCGACTACTTGAGGATACAAAAACATCGTCGGAGCAACCACCTTGCTAAACACCTGGGCAGGCAAACATTCGATGCAGGTCGGAAGGACTCGCAAGTAAAACAAAATGTGGGCGGTTTGTACTTCATCCCGGAACCAGACGTACTCCGTTTTCTGCGTCAACTCTATGAGAACATAGTAGAAATAATATCAAGCATACCGTGAGGATTAAACACAGAAGACAAAAAGAAACATGGATAACGATTGGACATACCGTGAGGACTGGTCAAATCGGTGTATAGAGGCATAGATTCTACATAGGAGACACATGCAGCCTCATTCTCTTGAACCCGCTTAACCACTGACCTTATAGCATCCATGTATTCCGGCAAGCGAATTCGCCGAAAGTACTCTATACAAGTGAATGAAGATAGGATTGAGACAGATGTCTCGATCTGAACGCCGATAGGGGAATTCGAATTCAGCTTGTGCTTAGTAACAGCCAACGCAAAAACTACAACCATAAGAAATGCAGACTCCGCGATTTTCTCTACTTGCACCAGCAACTGATCTTCCCTACCATGAAGCAACGAGGCCACCTTCCTATGCCCCAAGTAGAGTTCCTGACAAAAACTCCATATGATTTTTTCGACCGTGTTCTTGCTTTCATCATCTGCCGAGAGATACTGGTTGCAGAAAACACTACTTATTACCCCTGCTTCCTTGAACTGAACACTGTCTAGATGTTCGTTTACCTTGGCTAACAACTCTGAAGTGCTAAGTGTTGATTCTAGGACTTCGGAATAGAGACGCTGCAAGGGAAATATTTCTTTCACCAAAGCCTTAGCAAGGGATATAAAAAGGGGTGCACGGAATGGGGCTAACCGACTTCGGGACAAGGCTAAAGCAATGCATTGAAGTAGAAGATTTGTTGTGGAGTCGCTGTCGGCATCAGAGAAGCCTCCTGTTCTAGAAATCAATTCCCCCGCCACGTATTCTAGGTGGCTTTCCGCGGCGATTCTTAAGTGAGAAATAATATTCAACATCTGACCACCTGGTGCAGATTTATTCAAAGCTCTCAGAATTCCGGCTGCTGCCATGAGGGTAGCAAATGGAGTATACTTTGATTTCGAAGCTCCCAATGTGGCCTCATAAAAGATCTGCAATTTCTGTTGAGATTGGGAGCTGATGTAGCTAGATATTACCCATTCAACTAAGTGCAAAACCATAAGCCCGTGAGGTATACTTGAAAATGGCCCATCTTCCTTCCCCCAGATTCCCAAAAGTGCATCCAAGATTTTAGCATATTGAATATTTGCCGAAGAACATAAAGCATATCCACACCCCGCAAGAACATCCGGAACTATCCTATCGGAAGCTCGAAGTAGGCTGTACTCTTTCTCTATTAGCTGACACAACAACTTCAAGCAGGCAATTTTTGAGGCTTCTGACGCAGAAGGCACAAGAGAAACAGCACCCAGAAGAAGAACACCTTCGGAAAACAACTCCGGTCTCTTCTTAGAACTGAAATTGGTTGCAAACAGATTAGAGATTGCTTCCACCGCAGAATCAACTAGTGTGGAAGAAGGCCTGAATGACTTCCTGACCCAGATGTATAGAAGTCTGAGAAACGAAGGATATGATTCGTCGGGAAGGACAAGGTTCCTAGAGGACAATAGTGAAACAAGGAGCTTTGCCTGCGGATCCGCAACATGAAGAGACACTTGAGAGTCAACAAGGGTTTTTAATGACTGAAGGTGTCGTTCCTCAAACGACTGCCTCTGCACCAAGTCTCTAAGCTCGGCCCAAGCTTGGATAATACCACGGGCAGACGTGGAAGACGAATGGCTAGCACCAGCAATGGCACTGCTTCCACAACTGTTCCTCAGCCACTCTTCAAGGAAAAGTGCATTGGCTTGTCTAGCCATCTTCCGAAGGTATTAACCGCTTAGCACTTAAAGGCTCGTGTTGGTTTATGGAGACAGTCACTCAGATCACAGGCGAGACAACTACTCCCTAGTTCATCATCTCTTTAGATAAACACCTGAGCACAAACAAAACAAATTCTCTATTATACTCCACCAATAAACCAAAAGTCCAAGGTAGCAACTATTGTAAATTGATTTTGGGTTTTTATCAAACCGGACCAGACTAGAATTTAATCCAGTGTGGACCGGGATCGGAATGCTCGGCCCGGTCCAAACTGAAACCAAACCGAACAACCAGCCGACCAATAACTTCACAGTTCACAGAAACAAAACTTCAATATACCTATTGTAAATTGGCTAAATTCACCTATATACCTATTGCTAAGACATGAAAATCCACAAATTCCAAAAGCATAACTTCAATATTCAACCATACATGTGATCCGAACTGTGCATAGGCTACCATCTTAACTTTTAGTGTGGGACAGAGTCCAAGGCAACACTTGAGCTAACTAAAATACCCATTATGAAACTAAGTCTCAAATCAATCGTCGGGTGTTACACCATTGAGGATTTTCAGTAAACTGGTCATGTAAAACACAAAATAACAACTACAGGAATTACCTCAGTAGCTACAGCCCCTGAACAATGACAAGCCTGGAAAATAAAGGAATTAAAAAGTTTGTTAAAGACCAACCAAGCGGTTAAGAAGTGTAATTAGAAAACTATATGTCCCCAAGTTTGTTAAAGGGGTCCTCCTAGTAAAACATTACAAGTACATGCTTAAATCCTTACTAAAAAGACTAATTTAAGAAAATTTCCAATTTTTTAAAACCCTAATTTTATTTTAGATTTTAAAATACAAAATACCTACAATGAAAAGTGGAAACTAACCTCGAACTTCGGAGAGAGGTAAGAGGCCGCCCGCCGCCGGTCGCTGAGATACAGCCGAGGCACGGTGGTTGATAGATTTTGTTTTTTTATTTAGTGGAGGAGAGCTTGCTGTCGAGAGAATTGAGGGAAGAAAAGGTATATTTAACAAATTACGGTTTGGTCCTAGTTTTTCCGTTTTTTTCAAATAAAACCAGACCGGACCGTAAACCAGTATAGCCAGCCAGTGTCGTAAATCATCATCTTCTTTAAACGCAGTCGACAAGAACTTTCTGAACGAGGAGCAGCGACACTCTGGCCATACTGTTAAAGTTTTAGTTAGTTAATTCATTTGTAGTTCGGATAACAATAATTCGATTAATCTAAGTTTGAAACGAAACAATTTGTAATTCCAGAAAATGATGCATTCCAAAATCAATACAAAAAGCCCAAATCATTTCAACGGTTTCAATGGATATTCCACGATTGCTGTATTTTTGTGATCTAGTAGATTACTAACACAAAACTACGACAACCTCGAATCTAAATGGCTAGTTTCTTAAATCTGTAATCTCAATTACTACCAAGCATTTTTTGCGTTAACTGGTATTCAGTTCAAACTTACAATTTCAAAATCTGGTTAGAATCTTAAAATTGAATCTTACAATTTCAAGGAATACGAGTCATTTCGTTGTTCAACCCACTGATAAACATTTATCTGCTAAATCCGGAAGAAACTACTGCTGGAAAACCAACAAAGGGCCCATCCATAAGTTACAACGTTCATTTTCATGAATTCTTTGGTTCCAAAGATAAAAGTAGGCTCAAACAAAACGGCCACATCAGTTTATTACACCTACAGTCGACTAGCCGATAAAATCACCGGCTCAGCGACAAAATCTAGGATAAATGCCGATTAGAGTACACTATAATGGTCTCCGAATTCAATCGCATGCCATTCTCACAAGCTTCTCATAGAGAATGCGGTCGTCTCTCCCCGTGTTGCTCTCCAACAAGGCACTCTGTACAAGTTCCTGATGTGGAGAAAGACAATCAGCCTTGGAAAAAACAGAGCATGTCCAGGGTGACTCGATTAAAATTTGAAACTATAGTTCTCACCTTGACATCCCTATGGCTAAGAAACATCCCCAAGTTGTGAATGATCAATCTCATGTCTTCGACCTGAAAATCGACAAATATCCTTGAAATCACATTTGAATGAATACGTAAAAGATCTTGAGCAAGTGATTAGAACTTACCCTAATATAGCCTGTCCAATTCCGGTCAAAGAACCTGAAAGCCTGTACCAAAAAAAAAGCAATAAATAGACACTCTTACAGGGTATTGTTGATAAAGGAGAAAATGGGCAAACCGAGTTCCTGAAACCATACCTGCAATAGTTCCTTGTCCAGTGGAGCTTCCTTCACGGCCGAAGATTCTTTATTTTTTGCTTTTGCGTCTGCATCCTCTATCTTGGACACATCCATATCAGATGGTGACTTAATCTTAGGGTCTTCTGCATTGGCTTTCAATGAGGCAGGTTCTTTGGGTTTGTCTTTGTTGTCACTAGTTTCATTCTCCGAATCCAAGCTGCCCTTTGCTTCTGCCTTGTCATTCTATAAAAGGTATCACCAAATCAAACTTGCTGAATGCTTTCCAAGCATTATTTAATAAATTAGACTGAATTACCAAAAAGATAATGCAAGATCTTGTAACAAAACACTGGAAGAAACATATCAGATCTAGGAATTAAAAATTCTTGCCTCATTGGATAATTCCTGTTCAGGTTCCTCTTCATCACACTCCTCGGGGTCTTCTTCTTCAGGGTCATCCTCATAATCATTCTCATCTTCTTGCTTTTTCCCATCATCTGGGTCAACAGATGGTTCATCTGCCATCTCTTTGTCATCTGCCATCTCTTTGTCATCTGCCATATCTTTGTTGACACCTGCCATATCTTTGTTGTCACCAGCTTGTTGCTGATCAGGAAGCTCCTTGGTCTCATCCTTGGATGTTTCGGATTTAGCAGAATCGATTTTCACAGGAGTCTCATCGGTTTTCAGGCGTTTAGTTGATTGGTTCTTCTTGTTCTTATCAGCCTCCTCTCTCTGTCTCTTCCTCTCATTCCTCTTGATAAGAAACTTTACTCGCAATTTCTGCTCCAAAGGAAAAAAGAAAGATATATTAGAACTGGAGCAATCTAATAAATAGCCAACAGCTTTATCAAGCAGAACCAACCTGGAGAAATGTCCATATCCGGATACCCATTTGATATTGAAGCATTTCATTTAATGATTCAGCAAACAGTGAAAGCTGTAACATCAATCAACAATGAACTTAGCATTTGTTAGATCCCCAAATTAAAAAGGTGGCCTAAAGCAATCACACAGAACAGTGCTCCAACCAAACCTCAAATGAAGATTCATCAATGTCCTTGTCAGTGTAATCCAAAAGAGAGTCCAGAGAAAGTGATAATGACCGTAATGGCTTCTGCAAGAAAGAAAACTCCAGTCAATACATATTAAGTAGAAGGGAGAAGTTGCCTGGGATCCACATTGGAGTGCTTCCATATGTTATCCCCTTATTCTCTAGGATTTAACTAATCAAATTAAGCATCCGAGCATAGTAGTAAATCTATAGCATGAATTCAAGCTTTCTTAATGCTTTTGAGTACATACTTTACTCTCCTTGTCGTTCTTTGTTTGCAAAAATAAACCAGGATGTCTAGGCATTATCATGCCATCAGGCTTCTTCCTATCTTTCATTTCCTTTTCAGATTTTCCCTTGGACTCGTCTTTACTTCCATTATCCTTTTTCTCTTCCTTTGGTTTCTCTTTGTTGGCACTACTGCTGTCCTTCAGATCTTGCTTCGCTTCATTTGGTGATTTTGATTTCGCTGCAGAAACTACTGGAATATCTGGTGTTTTCACTTCGTTCACCAGATTTTCTGCTACTGCTACTTGTTTCCTAGTTTCCATTGGATTGCCAGATTCATTGTTGATCTCAATGCCATCGTCTTTCGCTTCACTACTGGATGTCACACTGGGGAGTTTTCTTTTCAGCACTCTCTTGACTATTTTCTTCTTTACAGTTGTTTTGCCCCCGCTACTTTTTCCAGTGACGGCATTGTTTGCGGTTTCTGGGTTACCCTCAAGGTTACCCGCAGCAGCATCAATTTCCAATCCAGAATTCCCCCCAACCTCTGATCCTTTGCTGACATTTTTTGTAGCCTTCCCAGCCAAAACCTTTTTTACCACCTTTTTAGTAGAAGCAATTTTAACTTTGACTCCAGAAGAATCATCCACAGGATTAGATTGCTCTGCTGGGTTACTTTTTGCATTTTCATCTGGCCCACCAATGTCACCTGAAGGCTTATCTTGATTACCAGCAGTATTTTCTGTATCAGTCACATTATCAGCAATCTTCTGCTTTACAACCCTCCGAATGATCTTCTTCTTTCCAGGCTTTGCGGGGATGACTGTCTGGCCACCCTTACTTTCTCCCTGATCCTTCTCAGTAGTCTTGGATGCCTCACTAGCTTCAGTAGTTTCTTCTTCAAGATTCTTCTCGTTTAAGTTGGCCTGTTGCACAGTTACATTGCCATCCTTCCCAACATTCTTTTTCTCAGTGCTAGGGGATGAAGATTTTTCAACCTTGTCCTTCTTGTCTGCTCTTTTAGAATCTTTTGGAGCATCATCTCCTTGATCTGGAATATATAAAAAAACATTAAATTTGTCCTTATCGCAAAACTCAACAATATTCAATGTCAAATGCTTGGAAGCACTGACCTTTCTGCAGATTCTTCTTCTCTCTCGCCTTCAAGAAGACAATTACATTAGCGAAAGCATTTAAAGCTCCATCAAGAAGGCCGAAAAGCTCAAAGAAAGTATTATAACCCCTCTCTAGATTCAATCAAAAGCTAAAAACAACGAACCAACGCAAAGAAGTTGCTCTTAAGTAGCATATAATTCATACCTCCTTTTCTGAAGAAAGCCGACGTTCCCTTTCTGCAACAGCCTTCTTGTGAGCAACCCATTGCTCCTTCCATGCATCCAATGAAGGAAGGCATTCAGACAAATCGGGCACAAATAAAACAGTCACCTCCTTGTGGCTAAAGAAACCATCCTTGCCAAGTCTGTCATAATGTATCTGCAGCCAACAGGAACCAAAGATTATCTGATTCTGATGCAATGGTGAAACCTCACACAAAATCAGAACGCTCCTACATAAACTGTGAATACAGCACAGAAAACATTTTATACTTTCAAGTTTCATAAACACACAATTTAGGCAAACATTACAGAGACAAAGCTAGTTGGGAAAATTCGTCTCTCGTATGTAAAACATGGCACCGCTTTGACCCAACACAAAATTCCTATCACAAATTAGAAGTAATATATGTACAATGCAGGTCATCCCCGAATGATTAGCTAGTTAACATCACAATCAATTCTACCCACTTTACCTCAAGAAAGCGATTCCAATTCTGGCATTTCTGTAAATCTAGCTGAACTATATCCTTAGCATGCCTGCACAGTACAACATTTTTCAGTTAAAAATTTGAAGATACAAACATTGACCCAAACAATTATCAGATACAAAAAGATAAACAAATCAAGAAATAATAGATAAGGGTTACCTAATTGCTGTTTGAACTAGAGCCGAATCATCAATAGATGGATCACCACCATCAGCAGGATCCCATGACCCACCAATTGCCATCAAAGCATTATCTCTTTTTAGGAGAGCAAACCTAAGGATATTGCATATATGCGGTAGACGATCATCTGAGCTCTTCTCAGATGATAACTCCTCCACGGCACCTCTGCTGAGCCCACTCATTAATATTATCTGAAACATCCAGAAGCAGGATTAGAACGCAGAGTTCTGAAAAAAAATGAACATCATAATATGATATAACCAGCACTCTAAGATAATAATAATAGCAGGACTAACTGCTAGTGTTATATATAAGTTATGGATAGGAGCCTAGTCAATGCTGCTTCATATTTCCACCTAGACAATTACAGAAGTAACAATCTTCCAGTAACCATTCAAGATTCACATACGCAGAGTGCGCCAAGTTTGAAACTGTTTGCATGTGAAATCCAAAGAATGGGAAAACAGAAAGCTAAAATGGAACCATACACACTGCTGAAATTGACAAACCTTGGCCTTCCACACTGTACTTCCATGGTCCAACTTTGTGAGTTCTTGAGATAATGGGTTAGAAGCAGGACTTCTCACCTCCGGTACGCATTCTCCATCAACAAAATCATGCTCAAAACTGTTTTGGCAATGATTTTAACCAGTAATAATGCATTAATATTGTCACTTTGTTTCAGGAAATAAATCAGACCCCTTGTCACTCTCAACTCTATCAGGTCAAATGCGTGACCTTCCACATAATCATGGTGATGCTTTCAGAATGAGAACTATGAACTGGATAACCATGCATCTCTAAGAAACCTGAACGACTAGCTAACAGAAACTGACCGACTATCTTAGAAGACAAAAGCTCCTTCAACAATTTGTATAACCACATACACATGTAAATGTGACAGAAGCACAGATACCTGACAGGGGTATTGATGGAAAGCTTGAGATTCTCCCCTTTCCACTTAAACAGAGCCTAACATGACAAATGCTTTCAACAAATCAGAAAATCGGTGCCATGCACTCAGTTTTTTATGGAAAGGAAAGTAGCACACAAACCTTAGAAAAATCTGGCGATACGAAAAGTCTTGGATATCTTCTGTCTATGGAGAGATAATCCCTTTCCATGGTAACCAAATTGGAAGCATAAACCTGAATCCAGGCATCATTAGTCATAATTACAGCTTTAAACATGAACTGTAGTACATCTTACATGTAACAACAGCAGGATCAACTATCTGTACATGAATAGTCGCTACAATTCAAATTGCAAGACACAGTCATAAACTGTCAACGTTGAAGACATGATCGCCATTCATTTAACAGAACCTAAGAGAATATAATGATATTTGCACAGATGCTTGCTCATAACAAGCATTTCACTAGCGTAATGGCACAAATCTTGGGGAAGCTCGAAAGGCGAGGACAGCCTAGGATTGCGGAGGAGCCGACCTCCACGGTGAAACCGTCAATCAAGTGAACTGAGAAGCAACATGAAGTAGAGCGTAGAACAAGGGAGTAAAGAATCAGAGAAACCAGAAACCAAGAGCACCAAAAGAAACGAGAAGATAGGAGATGAGGAAATGAAATGAAATGGAGGGTAGAAGTTGATGACTGAGACGTCAATTTTTTAGGAGGCTTGTTGGTAGATTTGGGCTGCACAATGTGCAGGCAGACGGGCAAGTTTCAAAAGATCAACTAAAAAAAGCTGGATTCTTGGTCACAGGAAAAGGAGAGGGGCAACAAAGACAGAAGAGTTCTGATCAAGCAGTTCAGTAATCTTTGCACTGCATTTTACCTTGCACACATATTCTCTCCTTTTATCTTTAGCGGGTGAATGACGCCTTCAGCATAACAGAACAGCAAGTTAGTCATGAAGGCTGCAAGATGTACAACCAGCTACAAATTTGAGAAAGCCGCAGAGAAACATCAAGATCCACCTATGTGAAGCTTCACGGACTGGAGAAACTGGCCGCCCAGGCCTACCATCCTTCTGCAAAGAAGAACCACGACGATCTCTGGAGACTCGGGCTGGAGTATGTTCGCGCCTAATGTCAAGTGCACGTTTTCGATCTCGTTCTCTCTCCATCTCGCGGCGCTCCAAAATGCGTTCCCTTTCACGTTTCCTTTCTCTTTCCCTTTCACGTTCTCGTTCTCGTTCTCGTTCACGCTCGCGTTCGCGGTCCCGTTCCCGCTCACGATCCCTTTCTCTTTCTCGTTCCCGTTCCTTAACTCTTTCTTTATCTCTTTCCCTCTCACGGAGAAGTTCTCGACGTCGTTCCTCCTCTCGTAGTTCAAACTCCCGCAGATAATCCGCTCGCTCATCCCTTCGCTCATCAATTTGCAGACGACCGCGGTAGTCCAACTCAAGAGAGGAGGGTCCGAGGACTCCCTTTCCTGAGCCATATTCCCTCCCAGGAGGCAGGCTGATTCCATAGCCTGGATTGGATGTGCTTTGAGGATTCAAGAGGTCATCTACGTTTCTGCGTGGAGCTGCCCCTAGTATCGATGGAGCATGTTGTCCAATGTACGAGGAAGCACTACGCAAAGATGAACTGTGAAGATCAGAATCCACTCTTCCTTCAAAAGAGTTCAGGTCAGGGGGCAGATGTCGGCTAGCAGCACCTCTTGCTGCAAGATAATCGATTTGTCTGCCAGAAAAGCGTTGCTACTCAGTGCAATATGGATTTATATACCAGCTAGCTTAGCAATGAACCTGGTGCCCTGATGGACAGGCATCATGCATACCAAAAAAAGGCAAAGGAAGACCTTGGAGCTCACTGGAGATTAGTGGCATAATAGTTCATAGCAACCAGTAGCAATCTAATAACTGAACGAACAAGATCTAAACTACTAAAGTACCTGGAACCACATGTACAGACAGAAAAGACAGGAATGAAAAGTACCTGGCACCACCATCAATAGAAGCAGATTGCAATGTCCTTGATTTCAGCAACTGTTCCTGCCGAATCAATGACGCCTGATCCAATAAAGTTATTGTTACATAAAACATTTGTAAATATATCAGAGCAGAAAAGATCGTCCAACGGAATACTGTAGGTACTCAAACAACAAGTGAAGCACGACAAGAACAAGATAGAGGAGATCAAGGATGCATTGATGGAAGCACGGGAAACTAAGTTATTTAGTCACAAGAGGAAAAAGGAAAAGCGAGACATAGAAAAGCAACCTGATGCTGATGAGACAAACCAACGTCAGCATACGCAGCAGCTGGCTCGCCCGACAAGTCCCTCCCCAAATAAGCACTTTGCCGCTCACCATATTGTCGACGGTCAATGGAAGGATAATCGGAGATCTTCTCTGCATACAATGTGTCGCTCTTATGAGGATATCCACGGCCCGATGATGGCACATATTCGCCCGCCCCAAACTTGGGAGAATCAGGCAAAGCAGAGGAATAGACCCCGCGACTCTCCAACGCATTGTGTAAGCTAACTTTGGATGACCCAGAAGAGACCTGAAAGAACGAATCTCAAACATTTAATCAACTGCTCAACATCCAATCCACTGGACACACAAACAAATCGGCAAAGCCCTAATACACCAACCAACCTGTTGAATGCTGCCGAAGTTACCGGAGTTGTAAACGGAGCCGTAGGGCCCACCGTAATGCGCAGCAGCAGCCGAAGCGTGGCCCCTGTAGGCAGGCACGTCAGGGTCAGAGCTCAACATCGACGAGTGCCTCGACGCCAACGCATGCTGGGATCCTCCCCCTCCCCCGTCGGTAGCCCCCACCGAACTCCCAGAATAACCGCCTCCGAGCTACACAACAACAATAATCATAATTAGGTTATTACAATTACAAGTCCGTCCCCCTTTCCCTTCGATGAAAATCTTAAGACAAGGAGAGGGTAGAAGCTTACGCCCTGGGAGTAACCGGATTGGCCACCGCCGGCGCCTCCGTAGTTCTGTTGGCCGTAGGATCCTCCGCCGCCGCGACCGCCGCCTCGAGACGAGTACATATTTCTACAGCTAACATAAAATATCCGAACCAAAAGAATTCTGAGATTTTTGCGTTAAGAGAATTAGGAGTCTTTAGAAGACGAGGGTTTGTTTGAGGAATACTCCAACCGACCGAGTCGAGGGCAATTCAGTTGTTGCGGGTAATGGGCCTCTTAGGGAAGGATTATGGGCCTGGTTTCTGATTCACCTGAAAGATAATGGGCCGAAATTATTATATATGGGCCTGGTCCACTGGGAGATGTTCTAACTTTGAAATAAAAGATTGTTTGGTTAAAATAAGATAAGATAAGTCCACACAATAATAAGCTACTTTCGTGTGTGACGATGAAATAAAGATCAATCATAATATTGTTAACTTGTTCACAATCATCGCACGTCCTTCTTTGAGATGACACATACGTGACTTTGATTAATTAAATACAAGTCCGTAAAATGTCTCATCTTGCCGTTAGATTATACAGGGCGGTCACCAATTTCCGATGATGTTGCTTTTTTTTTAATTCTTTATTATCGGGATGGGAATCTGTGTATAATTTATAAAATCTAGATTCAGAATATTTTTTTCGAATCTGGATCCAAATCTTTATCAAGAACAATTAGGTCCAATACTACTATTGGATCCAAATCTGTATTATAACGGGAACATTGATCCAGTAATCTACCAAATATATCCCTTTTCACACAAAAAAAAACTATCACATGTATAATACTTGTTTAAATAAATGTAAAATTTGGCCTCATCCCACTGGTCGCAGATATTCATAAAATACATAATAGTTCAATTATTCAAATATCTTAACTTAATTATTAAAAAATTTATGACAGTATATAATAAGACGTATAAAATGTGGAATAGAGGTAACGTTTGGGGAGTACTGGATGTTCGATCATTGTAAATAAATAATTACGCACAATCACGAACATAACTCAAGGAAACAAATTAGGCCAACAGTAAAAAGAAGGTGAATTTCTAGGATAGAGACCGTTGAAGGAATTAATTAATATTTATTGATTCTTTTTCCCACACAAAGATCATTGAAATGGGAAAGATCAACAACCATCCATCAACCAGGCTAAAATTAAATCTTACCATCCCTTTGCCAATATAAACAACCACATATTCGATGATTCGTATTATCTACTAAATCGACTAATTTGAAGTAGTTAAAATTACATGGCATTGCATGAAAATTCTTCATTACACTATCAAGCCACTGATGGGGCTCACAACTTGGGACTGATTTGGTTGGTAGCCACCTTAACCATTTCATGGATTTTGGTCCACAGATGGAGACAGAGGAACAGCAAGGGCCCGAGAACCTGGCCGATCGTCGGAGCAGCAATCGAGCAGCTGCTCAACTTCGATCGGATGCACGATTGGATCGTCGGATACCTCTCCGAATCGAGGACCGTTGTGGTTCCGATGCCGTTCACGACGTATACTTACATTGCTGATCCTGTCGACGTGGAGCATGTCCTCAAAACCAACTTCGCCAATTACCCAAAGGTAACCAAAACACTAAGATTTTGTCAGATTTTGCAAAATTCAAATCTCTTACTACTCGGACCAACTAGGGTGACACGTACCGTTCGTACATGGAAGTGCTGCTTGGAGATGGGATATTCAATGCAGATGGAGAGCTATGGAGGAAGCAGAGGAAGACGGCAAGCTTCGAGTTTGCATCGAAGAACCTGAGGGACTTCAGTACAGTAGTCTTCAGAGATTATAGCTTGAAGCTCTCTTATATTCTTAGCCAAGCATCTTTTCACAATCAAGAAGTGGACATCCAGGTAAGCCTAATATTATCATCGCGGTTTTATCTCGAGTCCGGTCGTTCGTATAACAAGTCCAAGAGTTATTTTTTGGCAGGAATTGTTGATGAGGATGACCCTGGACTCCATATGCAAAGTAGGATTTGGAGTGGAGATAGGAACGTTAGAGGCCAGCCTACCCGAAAACCGATTCGCCAAGGCCTTCGACACTGCCAATGTCATCGTGACACTTCGGTTCATCGATCCACTGTGGAAGGTAAAGAGGTTCTTCAACGTAGGATCGGAAGCTCTGCTCAACAGGAGCATCGGGTTGATTGATGATTTCACCTATTCCGTTATCCGTAGAAGGAAAGCAGAATTGGAAGAAGGTAAACAGAATGGCGAAAACACGAAGGTAATGCTCGAACTTGAGATCTATAGTTGAGTTGGAAAGCATTAACAGGTCAACTAAATAATGTGCTTGCAAATTGTTATTGACAGATGAAGCACGACCTTTTGTCAAGGTTCATTGAGTTGGGAAAAGATCCGGAAAGCAAAATGACAGACAAGAGCCTCAGGGATGTTGTCCTAAACTTCGTCATAGCCGGCCGCGACACGACAGCAGCAACTCTCTCATGGGCTATATACATGATAGTGAAACATGACAATGTAGCTGAACGGCTCTACGAGGAGCTCAAATCCTTCGAAGATGATCGAGCGAACGAAGAGAACGTCGCATTGATCCAGCCCGACATTGCGGACCCTATTTCATTCATCGAAAGCGCAACGCAATTCGCGAAGCTCCTGACTTACGATTCATTAGGGAGACTACAGTATCTGCACACTGTCATAACAGAGACACTACGTTTGTACCCCGCGGTTCCTCAGGACCCGAAAGGGATCCTAGAGGATGACGTCTTGCCTGATGGAACGAAGGTGAAGGCCGGAGGGATGGTAACTTATGTACCCTACTCAATGGGGAGAATGGAGTACAACTGGGGTCCTGATGCAGCATCATTCAAGCCAGAGAGGTGGCTCAAAGATGGTGCATTCCAGTATGCATCTCCATTCAAGTTCACTGCATTTCAGGTATACAAATCCTACCCGACTTAAATCCATATGATCGGTCGGTCAGTGAATATCCGGGTACGAGATTGATTGACATCTAAGGAATTTGGTTTCATATTTGTTGCAGGCTGGACCAAGGATATGCCTTGGGAAGGATTCTGCATACCTGCAAATGAAGATGGCTCTGGCTATTCTCTGCAGATTTTACAAGTTCCATTTGGTTCCAAATCATCAGGTCAAGTACCGGATGATGACAATCTTATCCATGGAAGGTGGTCTCAAGCTAACAATCAGCCGACGCTCTTAGCTCTTATTAGCATGTAATTGGACAATCATAGACAGTGGATTTATGAACACAAGTTGTTGTATCCAATTACGTAAGAGAACTATTATTAAAAAAAAATTTACGTAAGAGAACTTGTCCGAATGGTCCAAGCACGATCGGCTTTATTTATGGGTCAGTGTATTTTTACCATTCATAATACTCGAATACAATCCAAATTTCTTATTACTTGTAATATTTTTCATAAAACTTTTTGAAGACAGAAACTATCCTCTCTCTCATTCAAAACCCATCAAAGTAAATCAATTACATGAGATGATCAACTAATAAAAACAATGTGATAAGGGAACCCTAAAATAAGCAAGCACATTATTGAAAAGCCACCCTAAAATAAGCCGAATGATTCTGAAATCAGTGTTTACACCCAAAAAAACTTAAATTGATCAAGTGGTGCTAATTGCCAAATGGAAAAAACCCAAGGCTGTAATTGGCAATATGCCAAACCAGCAGCCAGTCTCTAAAAATCTACATAAAAACCCAAAAAACACTTCAAGTGGACTCCATTGGTTTATCCAAAAAAATATGGTTACCTCCACCAACACCACAGCCATCATCCATAGCCAAACCATCACCAAGCTCCAACCAGTAAGAGCATCAATCTCCCCACAGCATGTCACCAACCGAAGAAAAACCGTCGGTACCTTCCTCGCCACTTCACTGGCACTTGCAGGCAACCAGCTGCTCAATGGGAGCTCGTTGCTTCCTGCAATGGCAGAGAACTGGGGCACCCGTTCCTGGGTGTGGGAGAAGTACTTTACACCGGACTTGTCGCCGGAGGATTCTGTTGCCCGGATCAAGCAGACAGCCGAGGGACTGCACTTCATGAGGGAAATGCTGGAGAACATGTCGTGGAGATATGTCCTGTTCTACACCAGGCTCAAGGGGGCCTACCTTGACAAGGACTTGAAGATTGCCATTGCTACTCTGCCTCCCGAACGCCGCAAGGACTACCTCAAGAAGGCCAAGGAGCTCTCGGATAATATGTACATGGTAAGCCGAGTCGCACTGACCACTTGAGTTTAGTATGAAGATTCTAACAATTCCTTATCTTCGTCTTGACAGTTTGATTCCTTCATCCGTACCCCAAAAGTGTACGAATCGTACGTCTACTACGAGAAGTCACTGAAAAGTATAGATGAACTTGTGGCGATGTTTGGTTAGATCGGGGGAATTTTCATTGTGAATTGGACCAGCACTATAGATGTAACAAGGGCCAGGTTGCAGTCTCATATCATTCTGTTACTATAAACAGATCCTCCAACTCTGTACCACTTCTCAATGTATCCCTTTGATGTGATGTACTTAACCATGTAAATCCCAAAGGTTTATGATTCCTTGCCCCACGAGTGTGTAGAAAGAGCATTAAGGTTGTGACCTTGGGCCATCCGATATCCGAATGAGCCGACTAATTCATATTTGACCACAAAACTAGATTCATCTTCAAAACAAATAAAATCAATGAAGGTCGGATCTCTGTAAACATAACAGAACACAAAGAGCTAGTTGACCACCTATACCAATTAAGGGAGAATCAACACATTGTTTCACAATTACATGTTTATCTAGGCTGAGCAATGACTACGGATTAAACGAACAAAAACACGTCCAAAACTGGTAAAATCAAGGGTTCAACGCAGGTGGAGCGCAGGCGTCTCCAAGCGAAACCTTGTTCATCTGATATCGTGCAACAGACCGGGGACTTCTCTGACAATGCTTATGGCCCCAAATACAACTTCAGTTACTCATCGATTCTGTTGGGATTGGAAAAGGAAGCCAAGTAAGATAAGACCGGCGAATTTGACTAATATGAGATTGAAACCAAGGTTAAAGAACTTTACCGTACATTCCGGGTGAAGGGTCCACTAGCCTTGATGTCTTCTTTGAGCATTCTGACCAGATGACCTGGTCAAAGATGCTAAGAATCAGGACCTGGAAAGGGAAAGCAATATTGCAAAGAAAGGCGATTACATTAAACTTCAGAGCAGCCAACTATGACATTTATAAATTCAGTTTCAACCAAATTAAAACAAAAGCTTGAGGTGGTCAACATAAGCTTCGGTTTGAGGAGGGAATACAAATTACCCCATACTACCAGAGCGCGTGTAAGATGGACTGCCGTACACTCCATAGCCAACTTCCCCACCACTCTGTAAAACAAAATGCCACAGAATCAGAACAAAGAGGAATCACTATTTATCAAAAGCCAACGGAACGGCAGTGCCACATTGTGGGGAGTTCATATTGAGAGCATATAATTAAAACACAACTGAATCATAAGGAACCACTGCTTCTCAGAAAAATTGGTTGAAAACGGAAATTAAGAAAGACATGAACCATGAAATACCATGCAGTACTATCTTTCGAAGTTCATATGCAAGACTATTAGAACAAAAGCTGATTGTCAGAGCAAGCTTACCAAGGGACTGTCACTGCCTCCATAATGGAAGGGTGGTGCCAAATCACGAGAACCATATCCACGCCCTCGCAGATGGCCGTCTCGGGATCCATGTCTGGGGGCCTCTACCATGTCCAGAGGCATGGGAACATATGGAATAGTGTGAGGGATTGGAGCTAATGCTCCATCTCGTCCAAACAGATTAGCCTTTAACCTCATAATCACATGTGAAAGGGCATTGCTAGCAACATCAAGACCACCAGTGATCTGATCCACAAAATACAGACATTTTATTCTATCATTTGGAGCAATGAATACCAACAAACTTACAAAAAAACGAAACAGCCAAGACTCACCTGCACCATCTCATCTTCTTCTGAAGCTACTCTAGGAAGATTTTCATCAGAAATGATCCTGATGCTTGCTCTGGTTATGTTCCTCATATCAGAAATAATAGCCCCACCTTTGCCCATAAGGCATCCAATTTGTGATCGCTGAACCAGTATGCGAGTCGTGATCACAGAATCTCCTGATTCCTTTTCACTTTTCTCACTGCATCGTGGTTGCAAGCGCAGAGCTGCAGTCATTGTCGGAGAATGGTCCCCAAAAACCTGGGAAAGCAGGTTTAGATCAGAACTTAAATGTCACCACATCTAACATCCCCGGAAGATCATTGAAGAGAATACTGAAATCCAAAATGAAATCAATTCTGACCTCTTTGGCTGATATAAATATAATGCAATCATCTCCTTCAGCACTTGAACTATCAACTTTGATGTTTGCTCTAGATTCCTGTCGAATTTGTTTGATGATCCCGCCACCTTTCCCAATCACCCCTCCAACATTTCCGGTTGGACAGAGCAATCGAAGAGAGAATTCTTTAACAGAAGTATCATCTCTCTGATCATTGTAAAAAGGAGATGACCAGCCAACTTTATAGCCGCCGTATGGACCTGCAAGCGAGGCATTTGGATTTGCAGGCAAAAACGCTCCTCCAGATTGATAGAAGTTCGATGGTGAGGATAAAACCAGGTGCTGGGATCGAGAAGGATTTTCATGAAGGCGGGAGGCCACCTGATAGAGAGCTTTTCTCACTACTGAAGGTTCTCCAATAATCTGAAAAATTAATAGTATCATGAATGAGCACTGCACAGTGATACAGACAAGGTAAATGCACCACCTAGTGTCCATTCAGTGTAAAATCAGTTCAGCATTTTGTCCGTTGTCAGCGTCCTAAAGGTCAAAAGCATTGCCTAATAAGAGCACGATTTAGTTCTTTTTAAAAAGGACACACAATCAATTTTTCAGGGGACCAACTTACAACTCAATAAGGGTCTACATTAGCTATGCTTTTACTTTTCACTTCGACAACCTTTCTGAATTAAAATGGAAACCTAACATATTGTCAAATATAAAGTAGGCACTCTAAAGTAGAAGAAACTTTCCACTGAGAGTCGAATACCCGAAAAATAAGACAACATAAATGCTCCTCTGTATGTAAGCAGTGTTCACAAGAGGAAGTCTGTACTTGAACCAAGAAATAAAAGTTGCAATATGTAAGAATTTCCTAACCAGCAGAAGCTCATCAGTGCTCAGGGCCTGAGGCGGCAGATGTTCGTCTTTCAGGATGCGTATCTGCGCACCAGTCTCACTACGAAGATTCTGAATCACTTGCCCGCCTTTCCCAATAACACAACCTATCTGGTCAGCCGGCACAAGCATCCGCACAGTAACTTGCTGGGGCTCCTCAAAATCGTCCTCATCACTGGCTGCACCACCCACCTCTTCTGCAACAATCCTCTCGTGCACCATGAAAAGCGCATCCTGAGCAGGCGACACAAGCTCGCCAGTATCAACAAACACATTGGTCTCCTCGCTCGGACTATAAATAGTGACAATCCGCTCCTCGAACCCCGGAACGACCTCGCTGATCCTAATGCTGGACTTGCTGTCCGCCCTCAACTGCTTGATAATCTCCCCCCCTCTCCCAATGATGCTCCCAATCTTCCTCAGCGGGCACAGATACCGGTACACAGTATCGTCATTCCCGATCCCATGCTGGTCCCCTTCTTCACCAGGGTTCCTCCTCTTCCCGCCAGCGAAATCGGACTGGTTGTGGGACCTCTTCCCGTAGTCATTCGTCTGCCCAGCCATCGTCACAATTACACAACTACACAAAGCCCAAAAACAGACAAACAAACCAGTCAAACTCAAAAGTCAAACAAACTGCCTCTTGCCCACCAAAGTATCACCAATTCTAATTCTAAAGCTTCAATCTTTATAACTCTTTGACTTGTTGGAACCCACCCAAGAGCAAAAGCTAGGGTTTTTCCAAGTATATACGCAGCTAAGCAAATACACGAACACAAAAAAGGCAACTACCCAGAGCCAGAAAAGGAAGGAATTTAATAGATTAAGAAAAAGGGAAAGGGGGCGAGACAAGTTCTGACCAGTTCAGTTAAAACTAATTAACTAAAGAGAGAGAAACCGAACATCGAACAGATCTTACAAGAGATAAGCAGAGAGAAACGAACGTGTAACAGCTAGAGAGTGGTGCCTCGGCGGTGCGTTTTGGTTTGTGCGTGGGCTCTTTATATTTTGGGGTTTTTTTTTTGGGGAGGGTTAATGGCTTTATATATTTGTCTCCTTTTTATTTTATTAATTATTCTGTACTCTCTCATTAAAAAAACATGTATTGCTACAAACACAAAAAAAACATATATTGTACTCTCTCTCTCGATCTAGTTATTGTATAACGTAAAAAAAAATCAAAATTTTGATGTTGGTGGAGGCCCACAATAATAAGATTTTGGGTAGGGAAAGGGCAAAGTATCTATAAGCTGGAAATATAAACAGCGGTAGAAATGCGAGACAGAACCAAAAAGTTAGTGCCAAAATATTATTATTATAAATTAATGAGGTGGAGTACGAACATTTGTGAGTCAGGTCCGATGTTTTAGCGGTTACTCACTCACTTGTATTTTTTCTAGGCTTTTATTTAAATCTGCTAAATGGGATGTATTGGCCCAATAACACCCACTTCTCCCGTTCCAAAATATTATATATGGGCCTGCATACATTTGATCTGGCCTAGATTTAGAAGTTAGAAGTTAGAACAATTTATGCCGCACCCTTTTTTCATGTTGGGCTGGGCCGTAACTTTACGGATGATAATAGAAGTTCTTTTCAGTTTTTATACTATCAACGATAACTCCGGGTTTGCTTAATGTAATGATATTTTAGAACAATAATTATGGTGAAAATTCTATAAATGAGTAACTTTAACACCATAAAATTTTAATAGTTAACTTTTGGAAACTTTCTTGTAACCAAATTTTTTAATATGTGTGATACAAGACTTTTTTTTAAATTATATTTGAGATTACCACGTTGAAATTCAATAATGCAGCGAATATATTCATCAATGATTGTTGTACACACAATTCATGGATATGCCTAACACTTATGAGTAAAGGAACCTCACGGATTATATGGGGACTACTAAAAACTAGTCCCCATGATGGGGATTAAATTAAGCCCCTTGGATGACTAATTAAAAAATTTTAGTTTGATTTGATGGTGGTTATCAATAAGGGTAGTATAGGTATTTTGCTAATCCTTGTTTCAAAATCCTAACCCCGAAATCTCTCCCCAAATTCCTGTTTTACTCTTTCAAATCCCTCCTTCCACATTCAATTTTGAAATTTAAACCCACTATAACTCTAACCCCAAATTTCTCCAAATATTCAATATCCCCTAAATATGGTTACTGAGTGTTCATATACAACGTCTGTGCTTATTGTATGCAATAATGGTATTACTGGTATACTGTTTTGTAGTTTTGGTATTCTGATTTACTAAATTGGTACCTTGATGCTGCAATCTTGGTACTTTATTCGAAATATTGGTACATGTTTTTGAAATGTTGGTTCCTTTTTACGAAATATTGGTACCCTTTTGAGGTACAGAGGTACCTGTTTTGAAAAGTACCATTATTGTGATAAATGTACCAATACTGAACACAAATGAACCACTATTACTTTAAAGATGCACCAATATTATCACTAAAGGTACCAATATTTGGGTTCAAGAGTACTGACATCGAGGTATGATTTTTGAAAATTTTCTAATCTGTACAATTTTTCTTTTGGTGGATTCCTAATCTGTGTTATTGTAGATCATGGCTTCATGCTTGCGTACTTATGTAGTCACCTTCGAACACTCTCGCCCCGAGCAATCAATCTACCCTACCGCCTCGACCTTGGGCTCGTGGAGGGAGAGAGGGCAGTGGTCCTTGTCTTCGGTAGCCGTTTTCTTTTTTCTCTTCGTCGGAGTCGAAGGTGGAGATGTTGACACACGAGAAATACTCTAGGGATGAGAAGAAGGTGGAAATTACCCACCCCGCCACGCCATTGAGATTCTCCAGAAATATCTATTTTGTTTCAAAAGAGTGAAAAGATTTAGCAAATGTACCATTATTGTAATAAAAGAACCAGTATTGTAATAAAAGTACCAAAACTAAACATAAATGAACCATTATTGATGAAAATAGGTACCAAAATTATTAATAAAGGTACCAATTTCTGGGCAGACCTTTACTCTGCGAATTAGCCAATGATGAATCATAGTTTTCAGAATTGTTTGGAGATTCTATTGTTGTTGTAGCTTCAAAATGTATATAGATAGTTAACTATCACGGTACGTGAACAACAAATTGATTTACCTTCGTCGGGCACCTTTGAGGTTGACAAATCCATGTTTAATTCGATGAAGATGATAGTTTCCAAGATGATGGTTATGAATATTTGGGGATAATTGCCTAATTGAGGTTAGAGTTGTTAGGATATTGAATTATAGAATTTAAATTTCAAATTTCAAAAGGAGGGAATTGGAAGAAGGATTTGAAGGTTACGGGATTTGGGGATAAATTTTGCTATAGGATTTCATATTTCAAAGGAAGTGGAGGAAGCTGAAGAGGACTTACAAGATGGAGAGGATTTTGAGGAGGGAGCAGATGAAGATGAAGAAGAACAAGTGGAAGATGAAACGAAGACGGAGAGGTATTTCTTTTAGAATTTTTAATAATTGCCTTTTTGTGTATAAAGACTATTATGCCCTTTAAAAAAATAGTCCGCATGGTGGGGATGGACACTAATCCGCACCTAATCTTGACTCGTAAAGGAATCTTGCTCAAATTTTAAGCTTATCTGAAGGTATTGTATGTGGGTTATTAATGCATGATCACTCAATATTCAGTCTCTTACCAACTTTTTAGTTTTTTAGGAAAAACAATATTGGACCCGTACTTTTTTATATAAACAAAGAGCAATATAGAATCCCTTTTTTTGCGGGTTAGAACTTAGAATCCTCTTGTCTTTATTTATCACTAACTAGACAAATAGAGAAGAACATTGAAAAAAGTTCGGATCATCCAAATATATTCTCGAACATAAAAAAATATCAATGTTTGGTGAGTATGATATCAACGGATCCTACCTTCTTTCCAAGAGATCGGATGTTCACCTCATCTCTTGCGAATAAGAAAAAACTTTGTTTAGGAGGAGAATAAAACTCAGTCTAAAATCTCAAAAATTTAAATACTATAAGCTAATTTTCAAATTCATCAAAAAAAAAATTAAAAAAACACTGTAATTTTTCATCGGATACTTTTAATCTAAGCTCCAAGGGGGACCATCCTCTTTCTTTCACTCTCATGTGCTAATACTGTTCGCATTGCAAAAAGGGACACTTGCTTATCCTTAAGTCGGGCATGTCACAACTAGAACCGTTAAGGTGTTTGCTCGAAAAGAAAAAAGAGAAACAGTTGGGCCAGTTTTTGGACAATGACAAGGGACACACCTTGCCACTAGCCATGTTCTTGCCTTGTGTCATTTTCTTCTCATTTGTGGAAATCAATTGGCACCACAAGATTGTTTGGCTCACAAAACAATATCTAATATCTAAAAAATCTATTGAATTGATTAATTTAGATTTAAATTAGATCCGTATAGTAATACCAACAAAGCTGAACTATCGATTTCGATACAGTTTCTCGATATGTATAATTAAACTAGAAGATCTCATAACCGGTTGATATATGTTGTACTTATGATCCGTGTGGGCCATGTCTGGTCCAGACAATCAGATTTGTGTATACGTGTTACCCAAATTTACGTTATAGTATCGATACTTTCCAATCAACAATTATCCAATGTACCGGCGATTTCAGAACTTCGAAAATGAAAATATCGCAGCTAAAGGGCAAGAGAATCACCACGTAGCCGTAAACTTCGAAAATAAAGGGGAGTTTTCAATTGTTTCAAATTGAATTATCCTCTTTATATGAAAAAAAAATGAATTATCATCTGTTTTGGCCACACATTTTTTTAAATTATTAGTAAAGTCATGGATGTTGCCATTGTGCAACGAACCAAATTGAAGGGTCTACAGCACAAAATTGGAGGGGTCTCCTTCAATACTTTAGTTTATTTCATGATAATTAGCTAAATTACACTATCCTTCATCTTTTTTTTCCAATAGGAAAATGCCAATTTGCTTCACCAGAGTGTCGCCAAGTTTTAACATAACTCAGTTATCAATTTGCTTGGTGAATTCTTTGAGTTAACTCTCAGATAGAGATGTTGTTATACTATCTCTCGTGCCTCCTTTACGACTACAAAAAAGAAAAGAATAATTGGGTTATTATGGCAGACAGAGAAAGCGATTTACTTTACTGAGTTGGATATCATTATTCAAAGTTATTAAATTTTCCAAAGTGGTTCACTAGTTTATTTTTAGCTCACTTTTTAGTTCACGGTATTGAATAATTTGAGTCTAAGTCAGGCCGCACATTTAATTTCTAAAAGTACCCATGCATCAAATCAAGTTAAATGGTCGCAATTAAGCTAGATTCTTCAAACCAACGACGATGCCGGTAGTTGTAAGCAACTTTTTCTACAGCAGTCGTTGGATCACTCGTAAGTTTAATTAGAAGAAGATTCGTCCAATAGGGAAACATTAAGACCAACTTGGTAACAAACTTATTTTAATTCTTAGTTTTAAGTCTTACAAATTGGTAAGATGCTTGAAAAAACTACTCTTATCGGATCCGGAATTTATGAAACTGTATTAGATTGAAGAAAAGGTTGTATAGGTCGTTAGGTTAGGTATCCAGGCAGTTGAAAGTTGAAAACAGGCAACACACAATATCTAACTCAGATATGCAGCTACTCTTGCTTTATCAGACAGAGATTCCATCGATCACGCACTTGTAACCTATCTAATCTTCACCATGCTAATGCACTAGGCAAAACAATTAGAAAGCAAGCAAAAGAATAAGAAAAATGGGTAAAAATGTAATTATAAGTTAAACCACCGAAAAGTAATTCGAAATATAAAAAATTGAGATTTATTTAAGAAGATTCAATCTTCACCAAGCTAATCCTTTTGCCCACTTTTTTGGTATGTTGATGAATTATATTGTCACCTTATGCTTCATTGTAAGGCTGTTTGGTCTCAGTGTTCACCAAGAAATTATGAATATCTTGATGTGTGGACAACTCTATTTTGGTCTTTCTTGTATGTTGGATGAAACTAGCAAGTTGAAGTATGTTAACCAAGGTGATCTTTGACAGCACAAATATTGATCACAAGTTTCTTCTTATCTTAAGAATTAGAAAATGACTTATTTGATCGAATTAATATTTTTTTAGGTGATTAAGAAATTTTACTGTAATTAGACTCGTTCCAGTAAACCTTTGGAGTTTTGATGTAACTATTGGAGGCTTTACTCTTCCTTGAAGCACTTTTTATTTTTGTACAGTTACGTTGTTTATAATACAAGTTTGACTTATCAAAAAGTATATTTTCTAGTAATTACAGATGCATTGCCGAGAAAATAAACTTCTAGATAAGACACGAATTGGCTTTACTATAGAGTTGATTTAGGTGGTTAGCCTAATAGCCTTCACTTGGCTCTCCAAACAATGCAATAGAAATGTAAAATAAAAAGGCAAATTATTTTGTAGTCATTGAACTTTACATAATTTTTCTATCAGGTCTTTTCTTTCTCATAAATGATTAATTCGTCCCTGTTTTATTTAAAAATATTTGTCTCGGGTCCTCACCAACCAAATTAGATTTTTTTCCATGTAAAATGACAAAAATACCCTTACACAAAAGACAAAACAAAAAACTTAAAAAAATAAAGAAATAAAAAAAACACCAGTGTCATTCTCGGAAAATCTTCAACTCCGAGAGACTCTTCCTCCCCCGACGAGGATCTTCGGTTTGACTCTTCCTCCACCTACCCGACACAGCAGACAGATCTCGACAATCACCTCATTCGCCTCTTCCACAACCTCCTCCTCCTCGATCGCGTGTTATCCAAAGCCAAGGTCGGTGCACGGCCAACCGGAGGCAACACCTCCACCACCGGCCGCTTCAACATTGACAAATTAATAGAATCCCCATTATCATCCGTCCTCACACCGCCGTTTTTGAACAAATGCAACCCCTCACCACCTACTCGTCCAATCAAAACAAAAAAAATACCAACACAATTCTTCTTCTTGTCCTTGTCGCCTTCGTCGACCAACATAGTTCCCGATTCCCTCGCCCGCATTATATTCAGCGACTAAAATTGGAAACTAAAACCCTAAAGATTATTAATCTATTAATCCAAGGGTTTGGAGCTTGGATTGGGTCTGGGCAAGTTACGGCCTGGGTCATGACTGCGACAAGGGCGGGGTCAGAGAAGCAAAGGAGCTCGGGTAGTGTTGTTTATGATAGTGGTCTGTCCATACGGGAGCCTCCCATTCGACGATGGGAACCTGGCGAGCATGTACAAGAAGATCCAGCGGTGAGACTACCAGGTTCCAGCATAGATCTCCCGGTCGGCGAGGAACTTGATATCTTCTCTCTTCGATCTGAACCCGAACACGAGGATGACGGTGGGGTTTTTTATTTTTTTTGTTTTTAAGTTTTTTTTTGTTTTGTCTTTTGTGTAAGGGTATTTTTATCATTTTACATGACAAAAAATAAAAAAAATGTCTGATTCGGTGAGTGAGGACCCGAGATAAACATTTTTAAACAAAATATGGACGGATTAATCATTTATGATAAAGGAGAGATCCGATAGGAGAATTATGTAAAGTCCAAAGACTACAAGGTAATTTGCCCATAAAAAATCAATGTAATGGAACAACTCCAATAATCTAAATTTCAAAATCGTAATCGTAGATCTTGTTAATTTTTCTCTTAACTTGTATCATTAACCTAATAGGCCTATGTCCAAAGTCATAATATATCGACATTGAATATTAAAATATAATGATTTGATTAAGAGTGTACTTTTTTGAAATGACTCGATTAAGACTTTGATGGTCACTTATTTTAAGGACGAAGCACATGGGGGGGAAGACAGTGGATAGGGGAGATCATGCAACTGAGGAAATTAGTGAGTGGACATCATAATCTAATGATTTTGACATTTTTTTTTAAAGTCCTAACTGGATATGATTAAACACGAGGGAGGTGCACCCAACAAACTTCAAATCTATGATATCTTCTTCGTTTAAAGATCTGACGGGACTGGTTGGCTTGTTCTTTTACTAAGATCAAAGATCATTTAGCAGCAGATTGAATAGTCATCCAGGTCAACTCGAGATTCTTAAATTTATTTTATTTTTTCTCATAGCAGAGATCTTGTAGCAACTCCACATGAGCTCTTTTTTTATCATTTATCACCTCTTTTTTTAATATAGCTAATGTATCAAATTTCAATATGATTTTGAACAAATTTAAAATTGTTAAATTAATTCCAAAATAACAAAAATAATTATTTTTTTCAAAATATAAAATTACCTATATATAATTCACATGATAAATACATAAAATTACAAATTACATGAACAACTAGTAAAATGAAGAAATATATAAATAATAACAAATTATGTAATTAACTACTCCTAGTAAGTTTTTTTCTTCCAAATATCCTAAATTAAGTTTTTTTTCTTAGAATGAAATAAATTTCTCTATTTTGAGCATCTATTTGAGATCTAATATAATTTGTTAAATATGAGATGCGTTGAGTATCTAAACTAAATAAATTAGAAAATTAAATATAAACTATTTTATAAAATTATTGAAAATATAAAAAATATTTTATTCGAACAGAATAATGCAAAATGATAAAATAGAACTTATATTTTATAAAAAAGTTAAACATTTATATTTTTCTAAAAAAATTGCCTGACAAAAAAATTAAGCAGACGAGTCACGGGGCACCACGCGAGAGAATCGCTAGCATGGAGCAAAGTCGTCAAGTAAGTCCCTTGACACGCGACTTGTTACACATGTCGATGGAGGAGAGGGCTCCCCGCCAATAAGAGTGTGTCACGTCATTTTGGAGCATCACACGATTCTTTCGTTGTTGGTTTAATGGATTAATTTTTTCATGGTTTTACAAAATAATTTTTTCTATCCTCTTGAATTGATCTTGTTAGTGAGATCATTGATTAGACAAGACATTTTTTCTTAAATTTTAAAAATTATTTATATTATCTACTATTAAAGTAACAAGCTCTAAGAATGGAAGATTAAATTTTTCTTTCTAAATTAAATGAAATAAAATAGGAAAAATAACTATTAATTTTTTTGACCCAAATTAACCAAATTTATAAAAATAGATAAGATCGGACGGTCCTACTGAATTTTGACCAGTCGGACCACTCTCCAAATTCTACGTAAAAGAATTAGAATTGATCCTAAATAATAGTTTAACCGATCTAATCGTTAGTAATACCACAATTTGTAAAATATTAGATTTTTCATCTTGGAGAAAAGAATTTCCCATTTTACAAGAGCCAAAACATAAAGATTTTGACTGTGAACTGTGAAGGGAAGTTCAAAGAGCCGTCGGAGACCATTTGGCTCAGCGGTATTGGGTAGGGTAGGGTGGAGTGAGGTCATGGTTCAATCCCTACCTCTAACATGTAATAGAATAGGATTCTAAAAAAAAAACAGGTACGAATCTGCAGCTGCGACTGTACACCGTTTACCGCCGTAATGTAAATTCTTACATCCCAATCAAACATGCGAATGTTCCACTGCAAATGGTTTTTTTTTTTCGGTATTGGGTAAAACATTATCAACAATTTTCAAATGGACAAAAAATACATATTTTCTTAAAATTTGTAACTTTATAAAAACAAATTAACAATTTGTGAATTGATTTCGAATTGGGTGACTCAATAACTGATCAGTGTTGCCGCCACTTGACGATTGCAAGGTGTTATTAAATACTTAACGTAAAAAATTAGAGAGTGGACTGCAAGAAGGCCGACTCCCCCTGCCCAGCTGTCATGTCTTTTATACCACTTAATATCTTGTTAGAGTGTTAACGTTAATATTAATTTTGTTTTAAATCAGATGAAATTTTGAAAATTTCTTAAATTTTTTAACACTGCACATTTCAATTATTTGACTTAACTTTTTTTCTGTAGATTAAAATGATGCTCTCATTAATTAAAACGATCCATTTTTTTTAAGAGTTGATATATTACAACTGGAGAGAAAAATCATATTAATCCTTTTCAGTTTTCCCCGCGGAACGAGGTTTTGACCACAAGGGTTTCACTTGGAATCTGGGCCGTTAGCCCATTCTCCGAAGTTGAATTTCAGCAAATAAATTACCCAAACTAAAACTGTTTTGGCCTTTTAAAATAATTTACCGCTACATAAATATAATTGCATGTGACTCCAGTTTATATAATTTTATAATTTTAAGTATGACAAATCTTCTTAAAAAATATCTAACATTGTAACAACTGTGGTAAACTAATAAGAGAATTAGTTTTAATAAGATCATAATATAGTTCTATAGTATTATCAATATCATAACATTTATAGCCCATTGATATTACAAACATAACGAAAACAGTCTAGAAAAATATGGTTCTGGTGTTACTTATGTTTCTTGAATTTTAAGTTTAATTGTGTTTCATCTCTGGTTATTCTTGCAGTATTTAAACTATTTAATTTTGTATTTTGGCATCAATTTTTTTTAATATTTTCAATAAAAATACTTCCGTAGGTTTTTCAAACTCTATATTAAATGAAAGAGCAAATTGCCCTCAGGTCCCTGTCCTTTACTAAAATCACTATTTTCGTCCCTCCTGTTTTGGGAAAGAGACTTTAGTCCCCCACGTTTGCTTTTTTATCACTCTGAGGTCCCTGGTTCCGGTTTCGGAAAAATTTTCCGGTAACCAGAGACCTAAATGACATTTTTGTCATTGCTTCAAAAATTAAAAAATAGATCTTGCTCCGCCCTGGTTCTGTCGCTCCGCCCTGCTCCCTCGCCATCGGCTTCTCCGTTCGACTTCTCCTTTCGTGATAACAAGTAAGGAAGAGGAAAGGATCATACGTACTTGAGCTCGACCTCGGGTTGAATTTAATTTTCGTGATAACAAGTTGCTGGTCGTTTGGGTTTTGCCGGGAGCTGGGGGCGGTGGTCGTTTGGGTTTTCCCGAAGGGGGGTCGTTTGGTTTTGCCGTGAGGTGGGGGGCGGTGGTCGTTTGGGTTTTCCCGAAGGGGGTCGTTTGGATTTTCTCGAGAGCGGTGGTCGTTTGGTTTTTCCGGTAGGTGGAGGGCGGTGGTCGTTTGGTTTTCCCGGGAGGTGGGGAGCGGTGATCCACAATTATTTTGGCTTTCTTTAGTTTGAATGGTTCCAGTGCACTAGTTGCTTTGGAGACCGATGAATGCGAGGAAGAGGCCGATCCTGGCGGAGGAACTGATCCGGCGAGGTCTGGCAAGGTCGGGTGAGGGAGCGACGGTGGAGGAGCTTCGACTCATCGTCGGGGAGAGAGAGAAAGAAAGAGAAGGGGAGGGGATTATTTGGGAGGGGCAAAATCGTAAATCCAGGAGATCTGAGTTTTTTTAGTTTTTTAAACGAGGGCAAAAAAGTCATTTAGGTCTCTGGTTACCGGAAAACTTTCCCGAAACCGGAACCAGGGACCTCAGAGTGATAAAAAAGCAAAGTTGGGGGACTAAAGTCTCTTTTCCAAAACAGGAGGGACGAAAATAGTAATTTTAGCAAAGAACAAATACTTGAGGACAATTTGCTCTAAATGAAAAGTAGCAGATATTATACCGGGTACCTACTATTGTTTATCTTTATTAAAAAATTGGTAACCCCGTGGACTTTGTGTATTGGTTCAGCTCTTTTTTTCCTCTACAATATTACACATCACTAAAGCCAGTCAAAATCATCAGTCTAATACGCCAAATACCAAGAATCACGGTCCTCATATTTCGCCAATCAATTATAATACTCAAAGTTTACGCGAGTCCGTCCATTCATGTGGATTCTCTCTGATTCTAATTCAACTAGTATCTCCTGAATCAATATGAATATAGCACTTTTAAATAACTGTTGGAATTTTTTATTTTACATTTTTCGAATTATATTAATTTAAAATTTTAATTACTCAGTTCCACAGTACTCATATAACATAAAATATTTAAAACAACAAATCAACCTATGGGATTTCTACAATTCTTTGATGCGACATTAATAAAGGTACGGTCCAGCTTAGACAGAGAACCCATGTGCCCGCGATTTTCTGCGAAAGCTACATCGCCCGAAGATACGCAGCGACAGAAATTAGCGCTAAAGATACCCAGTATTTAATTAATTAATTAGATCCATCTACCCCGCTAATGATGTGATTCGATTGTTAAATTATTACAGTTGTTCTAGTTAGATTTTAAAATTTAGAATTAAAATTTAACAGAACTATATTAAATTATTTAGACAATTTTGTTAATATCCGAAAATTATACCCTACTTACACATAAATGGATTGAGTCTTAGATTGAATTGGCTCTCGTCAATTTGAACTAAAGGAACCGATAATCGCAAGTCCCAATTCGACAACGGCAAGCCACAATTACGATAAGAGCAAATTGTCCTCAGGTCCCTGGCCTTTACTAAAATCACTATTTTCGTCCCTACTGTTTCGGAAAAGAAGATTTCGTCCCCCATCTTTGTTTAATTAATACCCTTAGGTCCCTGGTGCCGAAATCAAAAAATTTCTCTGGCAGCCAGGGACCTAAAATATCTCATTTGCCCTTGCGTTCAAAAGTTAAAAAAAAACACCGCCGTGAGAGGAGAGGAGGAGAGAAAAGGATGATAGGAGGAGGAGGATGGAAGAGGAAGAGAGAGGTGGGAGGATAGATGGAGGAAGAGGAGGGAGAAGGAAGATAGGAGGAGGAGGAGAGAGGTGGAAAGAGGAGGGCAGATGAGGGAGAAAAAAGGAGGAAGAGGGGGAAGGAGGAGGGGAGGGGGATTAGAGGATGAGGGAGGAGGAGGAGGGAGGAGGGAGGTGGGTGGAGGAGGAGGGAGAAGGAGGAAAGGATAAGGAGGAGAGGAGGAGGAAGAGGACTCTATTTTTTTTTAATTTTTGAATAACGACAAAAGAGACATTTTAGGTCTCTGGGTGCCGGAGAAATTTTTCAATTCTGGCACCAGGGACCTAAGTGTGATAATTAAGCAAAGTTGGAGGACAAAATCCTCTTTTTCAAAACAGTAGGGACGAAAATAGTAATTTTAGCAAATGTTAGGGACCTGAGGACAATTTGCTCTTACGCTAATGATATGTCTCGTTACTGATATCAGTGCGTGTTTACGACAACGACATGTCCATTTATCAATAAAGGCATATCAGTGATCCTCAGTCGCGCATGAATTTTTTATTCTAATCTTTGATGTTTTAGTATTTCTAAAGAAAAAATCGCATGTCCTTCACTCCAAACTGTTCAAGATGGATTTCCTCAACACCTAATACAACTCGGACAGATGATGATGAATTTATTACGGAGGAGGATTATTCCAAATTGTACGGAACAAAAAGTTGCACCGTGTTGATATGTTTTATTCTTCATTATTTATAAGGATAATTGCCCACAGCCCCCTCGGGTTTGCAAAAATTAGTGATTCAACCCCTCTATTTTTTTATTATTATGTAGCCCTTCTAGTTTGTGAAAAGGGTATTATTTAGCCCTTGTTGTCAGAATCAGCTATTTTCTCCGACAGAATTTGTCCTGGGGTTACAAAAATACCATTTTTTTAAAAAAAATCAAACACATTTTTAACCAAAGAAATCCTCAAAATAAAAAACAATTAAACATTAACCCATCATCAATCCCCGATCCCAGATTCAAAACCCAAGAATTTTCCCCGACTCCAGATTCAAAACCCAAGAATTTCTTCGCTAACCAATGCACGAAGAGAGCTAATAGGCTCGCCACCCCAACTCCAGATTTTCGCGTCGGAGATGGAGGCAGCTTTGTAATTGATGTCCTTGGTAGCATTTTGGCGATCGAGCCTCGGGCATCGGCAAGTCTTGGTGAGGCCCATCATGGGGGAGCTCTCCTTCTCCGACTTGCTGCTACGCTTGAAGAATCGATGCATCTAGTGGACTTACATTTAATTCCATTTAATTTTGTGTGAGAGAGAGAGAGAGACAGTTTGCGAGATTTATTGCTTTTACTTCCGGGAGTATGACGTAGGTCAGGCGGGGTTGGATACGGGCGAGCAAATGGTTTGCGACCAACGATATAGAATCAGTATGTTGGGTATGGGTAGATTGATATGTTTGTTAAGTGTGGGGATGATGTAGTGTCTGCCTACAAGGTGTTTGATAGAATGCCGGAGAGGAATGTTGTCTCCTGGACTTTGATGATCACAAGGTTTTAGCAGTCAGGTTGTTCGGAAGATGCGATAGACTTGTTTATGGATATGGTTTCAAGGAGGATTGTGCTAATAAAGTCAGGTTTATGGATATGGTTTCGAGCTCGCCGACGTCGAGGTTTAAAAGTGATTTTAATTTGATTTTTTATGTGAAAAAGGTATTTTCGTAATCTCTGATTCAAGTTTGTCAGATAAATTGTCGGATTCCGGTGAGAAGGGTCAAAATATACCCTTTTCTCAAACTTGAAGGGTTGAATGATAATAAAAAAAATTGAGGGACTAAAACACGAATTTTCTCAAACCCGAGGGGTCTGAGGGCAATTATCCCTTATTTATATTTTAAGTATGTCAATGTTGACAAGTTTCGTATGTAAATGTTGACATTTGTTTTTTTTTGCAAATTACGTAAAAAATACACAATACGACATGTCAATATTATGACCTCTCATTGTATGATTTCAGATTTTTTCACTTATAAAAAGTTGGCATATATCAACGTTGACATACAAAACATAAAATATGACAAATAAAATATGTTAATGTTAAAAATAAATGTCATCCCTATCTACTTTTTATTCCGTTCCGTTTGATATTAAACTTTCACTCTGAACCCAATCCATGCCGTTTTGAATTTGGATTATTACACAATATGATGGGGTTTGGATTCGGTTTAAAGTCCAGGACCGTTCTCGACAATTAACTGGTTTTTTCAATTGGATTAACTGGTTTAGCTAGTGTGTTAAAGTGGTTTTGCCAAGCGGATCAAGTGGTTTCTTTAAGTGATTTTTTTCAAGCGGATCAAATGGTTTTTTCAAGCGCGGGATCAAGTGGTTTTTGCCCGTATGTTCAAGTGGTTTTGCCATTATGTTCAAGTGGTTTCGTTAGTTTGTTCAAGTGGTTTTGCTAATGTGTTCAAGTGGTTTTTCCAAGCGGATCAAGTAGTTTTTTCAAGCGATTTTTTCAAATAATTTTTTCAATTAGATCAAGTGGTATTTTCAAGCAGATAAAGTGGTTTTTTCAAATGGTTTTTTCAAGTGGATCAAGTGGTTTTTTCAATTGAATTAAGTGGTTTTTTCAACCAAATCAAGTAATTTTTTTCAAATGGTTTTTTTAACCGGATCAAGTGGTTTTGCGAAACCACTTGATCCGCTTGAAAAAACCACTCAATCCTGACTTTAAAAAAGTCCAGGACCGTCCTGGACATCCCATCCAAGACCGAATCGCGTCTCAATATGATGAATGTCCATATAACCCGGTAATATTAAAAACGAATACTTGCGACAGTTCATCGCTTCGCTTTGTATGTACGTATATGGTATCTTTTCGTTACAACCTGCCAAAATGATTGATTTGATAGGTAATATAGGTGGATTAAGAAAATGAATTCAGCATTTCGAAACCGATTATCCCATATAAAATGGTGAAGCATTAAGTGGACTGTGGACCCACGTAGTGAATTTAGCACTTTCGAAAAGTCGCATTTCGACTATATAATATCGTTACCTAAAAAAATGAGACTATCTAGTATTGTTAAAAGAATAAAGACCGAAATTTGGCCGCCGCGAATTACTCAGAATAATAGAAAGTAAATGCATTTCTTCAAGTGGACATGTGAGAATAAAAGCTGAAAATGAAAGAATCAATTTAATGTGTTGACCAAGATTATGCATCAAGATCTAGTAATCTACCTCCCTATTTTTTCCACGCAGTAGTCGCACTAGTCGGCTATCTACCAACGCCAACAGTTTTAATTGCATCTTCCACGGATGTACGTTCTTATTTTTTTTTTTAATACGCAGGTATCCGGCCCAGCTCATTATGGGCTTTTCAACGGGACCGACTATTTCTGTTTGAAGCGGGTCCCGGGGTTAAGGCTTTAAACCTCTCCCAACGCTGTTGCAGGGGATCGAACCTTGATTCGCCCTTCCAAGTGCAGCTCCTGGCACCACTGCACCAACTGCGCGTTGGTAGATGTACGTTCTTATTATGACACCAATAACAACCGTAAATAGCATAGTCCAATCATATTGACATATAACATTGAGATATTTTAGCTAATTTCGTACTCATCTTTTGTCAATTAATTTAAACGATATGTTAACTTTTGAAACGAAATTGTTAGGTAAAAAATGTCATGAGTGAGGTTGAGTAGTATTTTAGCAGACATAAGACTTGCCGGAATGATTGTTTTAGTCGACTCCGAGATTAAAACATATATTTTTTTTTATTCTAACAGAAATCAGTTATAATCATTTAAGTTGTGATGTAGAACTTTATATAGTGTATTTTTGCGCAAGAGATAGTTCGATTAAGACTCAGAGTGAAGAGAAGAGAGAGTAATCACGGCAAACAGGCGTTGCGTGCCTTGGTTGGGAAAGGCATCTGAAATATGCACAAACACGACGGTCCGCCAACGCTAAATTTTGTGGAATCTTGTCCTAAAAAGCGTCAATAATTAAATTTCCCGACCACGAAAGGAACAAGGACCATGAGGTTTCAGGCCACCAGAAGAAAAAAAAAACAGCAGATTTATTGCAGATGGGTACATGTGCCTCTTGTAGTTTCACCTCTGCAGAAACTTAACTGTAAATTTTTTGGTTAATATTTTAGATATTAACTTTGCTTTAGCACAGAATCAACAATATTCTTAAATTCAGCCACAATATTGCTTGGAGCCTGGAGTCGTTATATGTTAACCTTTACCTCTGAAAATACAGCTTAATATAAAAAAAGGGGACTGGTGAATTCTTTTTCCCAAAACTCACTTTCTCTTGCCCCTGAACTTCTATAAAATCCCTTCACTACTTCCCATACTCACTCCAACTACTCATAACCTCCCAACTCCAATTCCTTCCCCAAAATACTCCTTCACCATGTAAATTTCTTTCCTCCCTCTACACCTACATCGCTACATTGTATGATACATATTAGTTTAAAATAATCTACATGCTAACAATATGTTCCATTCCATAATCAATGCAGGAAAATGGCTCTTCTTGCTCTCTTCTTGGTGGGTTTCCTGGGGATCATCTCCTCCGCGAAGGGCTACGGTGGTGGCTGGACCAACGCCCACGCAACATTCTACGGTGGTAGCGATGCATCCGGAACTATGGGTACGACACATTAAATTTCTTTAGCCTCTGTTTTTTAGACGATTTAATATTGGACCGACTAAAACAAGTTTGTTTTGTGTACAGGTGGGGCTTGTGGGTATGGGAACTTGTACAGCCAAGGATACGGGACGAACACCGCGGCGCTAAGCACCGCGCTGTTCAACAACGGGCTTAGCTGCGGCTCGTGCTACGAGATCAGGTGCGGCAGCGGCGGCAAGTGGTGCCTGCCGGGCTCCATTGTGGTAACCGCCACCAACTTCTGCCCGCCAAACAGCGATGGCGGATGGTGCAACCCTCCCAACCAACACTTCGACCTCTCCCAGCCTGTCTTCCAGCGCATTGCACAATACAAAGCCGGAATTGTCCCCGTTGTCTACCGGAGGTGAGTATAATTCCGTACTACTCGAATCTTGACTAGTCGGTGCAACATTATAACGAATACATATTTGATACTTAAAATTGGTAACAAATTAATTAATTTTTTTTTATCTTGTGAATTTTGTAGGGTATCCTGCAGGAGGAGAGGTGGAATAAGGTTCCAAATTAACGGGCACTCCTACTTCAACCTGGTCCTAATCTCGAACGTCGGCGGCGCCGGCGACGTACACGCCGTGTCCGTTAAAGGTTCCCGGACCGGGTGGCAACCCATGTCTCGGAACTGGGGACAGAACTGGCAAAGCAACAACTATCTCAACGGACAAGCCCTGTCCTTTAAGGTCACTACAAGCGACGGTCGGACCGTGGTCGCGTACAATGTCGCCCCGGCCGGGTGGTCCTTTGGTCAGACCTTTTCCGGTGCACAATTCCGCTAAAACGTGTGTGACTGGTCGTTTTATCGGATGTCCGAATCTGCCACGAAAAGTCAGATGACCTTTGTGGAGTCCGAAGTTATACTAATTAGTATTTTAGTTTGTTAGTGTGACTTAAAAATGTACGATTAATGGTAGTACGTATACGGAATTAGGTGGGCTTTATTTTAAAGGGGCCTTTTATTCTGTTTTTTTTTCTCCTTATTTTCTGGTGGTTCTGTTTTGGTCAAAGGATGCCCTTCTCCTTTATATTAGTAGTTGGGGTCCTTTGTGTAATTTTACCCTTTTTTCACTGTCGTAAGTGGCAGGTAACTGGCAGAGATGGTCTGTTGCACCACCCGCCAGTAAGTCTTGTACTTTTTTTTTTTTTGGTGGGAAGTAAGTCTTGTACTTTGAAATATGAATGGACGTGGCTTTTTGCCCTTTTCTCTCGAAATTTAGTATATTTTAATGAGATCTGTATTATAATGCAATTTCGAAACTCTTATATAGTAAATTTTAAATAGTTTTGACGGTTATCGTCGTTGAAATTATTTGAATCTCCCATCTCATGTATCTTATGCTACCAAAATTGTACTTGAGCATTAGTGGTGCTTAGCTTCACATGGGCTCAATCTTAAAAAACCTCAAAACTTTAAGTTTGACTAAATTAATCCAAGACCGCGTATTTAATTATTTATCTACCCGCGCGACGACTGACGAGCAACCCCAACTAAACATCATCTGAACCCGTGCCTCCAGAACGTTCACACTTGTAATTTCTTTTTCGCCTAGTCACCTTCGTTTATGTACCTTGTTTGATACTTACACTAACACTCCTACCTCTCGTTCCCTTTCGTCCATGAATCCATGTTATCTCTACTTATTTTTTAATGAATATATTAACTAAAACAAATTAAACATAAACTACATTAACTAAAAAATAATTAATTATTTTTCATATACAACCAACATTAAAAATCACTTCATTTTTTAAGTATTTTTCTCCAACAAGTAAAGTTTGTAACACCGATAAGCTTGCTTGGTATTTTAGGATTTTACTCTTTTCTATTGCTTGCCTCCTTTTATTTTTTGAGAGCTAAAATCTCTTAAGCAATAACATGATCACTTACACGGGCAATTTTTAGTGCATCTAAATGTGTAAAGAACAAATAATCACTTGTAGTTGCTCGTTATTTTTTTGTTGCTCTTTTTTACTTCTTCTTTACTTATTGAATACGATATTGTAGATATTTTGCTCATTAGAGTTGGTAGATTGGAGAAAACTGAATAATCCACATCTTTGGTAGTTTATGTTCTTTTAAAAAATTTACCACTCTCTACATCTTGTGAATAACTTAGAGGGCTGTGTGTTTGCCCCTCTAGTTCTACATTTTATTTGATGTATTTGTACATTACTTCATTAAATACATGCAACTGAATAAATTTTATTTTGTACTTATTTGCATGTATTTGCTGAGTTTATGCCTCAACATCCACATCGTTCATTTCACTCTTTTTTTGTTAAGTTGCTTGGAAGTAGGCCTTAACCCATCTTTTATAACTCTCAATAAGTCATTTATAACGACTTTTCATATACTCTATATTTTTCAATCGTCATGCTAGAATTTTGGACACATTTCTTTGAACAATTATTTGCTCGACTCTAAAGTTGTTGTCTCGTTTGAGCTTTGTCGATTATGTTATCTTTACTGTTGTGTATATAAGATGACACCAGGACAATTTATTTTTTTAATACTCCATGTCGTTGCTTTTCTAGTATTCTTCTCAGAAGAACAAGGTGAATCTGTAATAGCATGGTAAAAATATTGCTATAAACTTGGTGAAATAGAACGGTGAAAATTATGTTATAAACTTTGTGGGTAATGGTAAAACTTTTATTGTGAATTTGATGGATAAAAGTAAAATTTTGATTGTGTACAAAATGTGTACTTGTAAAATTTTTATTGTGCATTAGTTGGATTTTGGAGATAATATAGAATTTTGTGAAATATTTTAACTAAGCTGGGAGTAAATTGAAGGATTAGAAGCTAAAAAATTGCCACTTAGACAAATGATCCAATTACGTCAAAATCATCTTCTTACTAAATTGATTGACGTTATTTTTAGAAAATAGAACATAAAATATTATGAAAAGATGAGTAAGTTTGTGAATTTTTTAAGAAAAATAAAATAACTTTTGTTCTCTATTTATAGAATTTTGGAAAAAAAATTGGTCACATAAATTAATTTTTTATTTCACATAAATTAGATCATTTATAATAATATAATTTTTTAATTTATAGAACAATAAATTTTTTTGTTCAAATAGAATGATACTAAATGGAACAAATAATTTTTAATTTTTTTAAATAATGGATGCAAAAAATTAAAAAATAAGAATAAAACAAAAAAGATAAAAAAACTAGCTCTGACCAATCCCCGTGTGCAACATAGACGAGAACACCGCGTGACGCGCGAGTCATTTTGTGCCTTTCTGATACGCGATGGTATGACGTGTGTGTCAACCTTCACATATTTTTCCGTCCTTAATTAGCGAGTGAATACACGGGTACACGCACCACAGGCAAGGGCGTACATCCTCCCACGGCGTGCCTGATCTAACAATATTTTTCAAAAGGGATTCAGACGATACTCAAATTTTCTCTCATTTTTAATATTTTATTTGATAATTATATTAAAAATGAATAATAATAAATATCCTATCATATACAAGTAAAGAGTTTATCATCCAATCACATTAGTTTACCAAGATAAAAAAAAAGCAATTTTACAAGTACACGAAATTTATTTTAAAGGTCCATCTCTTGAATTAGTGTCGACAAAGTTAATGGCTAATCGGATCGCTATCTAATTTTTTCAAAAAAAATGTCTCAATATTAGTGTTGGTTGGGCCGGGGATTCAAAACAATGATCTCTAGCTCGACCAACTGATAGATTTTATCTAATTCTATGCCAATTACATCTTTTTAACTGCGAGAATTAACCGTGGTGGAGAGCGGAAAAAATAGACGGATGAAATTAAATGTCAGCATCTGTACGTACTTCCTATAATTAAAACGGCTCGTTGGTTATTAGTTATAACGTGGCAATAATGAGGACAAGAAATGGGAAATAAAGTAAAAGACAATAGCTGTTGATGTGGCTCACATTGTCTGGTAGCTTTGCGTCACAATCTACCAAGATCTTCGCAAGATCGACGGAAACGCGAACTCGCAACGTAGATATTCCAAAAGGTAAGTTTTTGTTTGGTTTGTCATATTTGTTTTTATTTTTTTGTTTTATAGATAAATTGAAAAATTAGATGATACAAAATAATAATTCTAAAGCAACGGTAAGTTTCTTAGCAATTTCCTTTGTTGTATTTTTATTCTGAACGTTTTGTAACGTGTTCGTCCTCTTTATACGGACTATGTGAACTAGTAGTGTTTAACGGGCAATTCTGTAAGGAAAAAAGTAGTGTTCACGGGCAATAAATATGTGTCGTGATTCGTGACAAGATATTCAAATATCTATACTCAATTTATACTTGTTTTTAACATATGTAGGTAAATTTTGCATTTGTTAGATAAATTTTCCGAATTAGTAACTTGTTCTTGAATAGTGCACGGTTATAATTACGGTGTAATAATCTTAATGTTGCACAAACATAACGAACTATTCATTTGGATAAGAAGAAGCATAACCAGTTTGATTCTATTGATGATAAATGGTAGAATAAGTTATACAATGTCACTTATTTCCGGACATAGTAATAATTAATGTAAATCAAATAATTGATTTAGAAATCTTACTCAAGAGCAACGGGTATTAGAAGCTTTGAATTTGAGATAGAGGATTATAACTAAGAGTTGAACAAAAAAACTAAAAAATTAAATTCAAATGGAGGAAGATGATTGATAGGTCAATTCTCTTGGTTATCTAAATATTTAGGAGAAACTAAATGTCCTCAAACAAAAACCTGGAGCCACGCGACCAAGTTGCTTCTTACAGTTTCTTTTTAGGATACATGTTATTTTTCAATGTTGGTTCTTACAGTTTATCGCCCTTTATTATCATCCATACTATTATGATATTTTTGGATTAATATTATGTTTGAGCGGAAAATATTATAAATCCATCCCTTTCAATAAAATTTATGCTTGGATTGTAGTTTGTAGTCAACGGTTTTCTCGGTCTCCAAGTGGCGATTATAGAGAGGGTGCGTTTGGTACGACTTCTGGACTGGACAGGACAGTACTGGACAGAACAGTACTGGACAGAACTACTTGTTCTAGCTGTACTGTCCTATGTTTGGTTATTTCAGTACATGACTGAATATTTTGTCTATTTTTCAATTGTATATGTATAATAATTTAATCTAAAATTTTGATAAAGAAAAAAATATTCTACATCAGATAATATTCATTAAACTGAGTAAAATCAATCATTACATTAACAATAATGTTATGTCATATAAATAAAATCTTTGTATAAAAAATCAGAATTAAAACTAAATATTCAAAAGTAATCCTTATGAATTTAGATCATGTTAATTGCATTATAAATATTTTTAATATGATATCACATAATTAAACAAATATATTTTTGTAAAGATAAAATATTATTAAAAATTATTCATGCATGTACACTATATAACAAATGGGTATGTTAAATTTATTTATTTGAGTGACTCACTAAAATAATATCATTGTAAATATGTATGTGTTGATCAAATATATAGATTAACCACTTTCATATTTTTATATGGATTTATATCCGAAATATGAAATATAGAAAATTTAAATGAATCCCAATTAAAAAAATTGTATATAAGATCTAAATATTTATATTAGAGAAAATGATTATTAATGATTGAGTAAATATGGTACCAAATAAGAGAAAAGAAATATTATAAGGTAACATGGTAAAAACATGTCATAAGAGATTTCTGTCCTTGGACAAAAAATTTTGTCCCATGGAAATAGGTGGGACAAGAAATTAGGAGTGGGCTTGGACAATGATTCAATTTTGTACTGTCCATTTCTTGTGCCAAACATAGGCTTGGACAAAAAACTTTGTCCAGTCCTGTCCAAGCCTTAGTACCAAACGCACCCAGAGGGTTTCTCTTACCAATTAGATTGTGTCTCTTATTACCAATCAACGGTAATTCGTTTCCTAGGTTTGTTGCGTAGGGGGTTTGTGTTTGAGAGCAAAAATTTGTAGCTTGGTCAAAGTAAATTCAACGATCAGTTACCGATGGGAGTTTTTGGTTACTCATCAATATATATATTTTATTGATTAGTTGACGTATATTGATCATAGTATAGTAACATTTACAACCTCCTGGAGGCAAAAATTGCATACGATCTCCATAACAACCAACAATATTTACTCATCAATAGTTTCGAGGTGTTCCTCCGTATCGCTTAAAATTTATCGTCCCTTTAATACAATGGGAATTATCATGTACATTAATTCCCATAATTCATGTGACTGATTATTGAAATTTGGAGTTCCTATTCAAAACTCTTATTTTGCAACAGTATAATAGCTTTTGGCTCATTACATTCTGATCCAACTTAAATTCAGATTAAGTAGATTCTATAATTTTTGGATAATTTTTGTTGAGCAGTAATTTCTGGATAGACAAGACAAAAGAACACATAAGTGACACTGCAACCAAAAAATATATTGACCAAAAAATAAGAGGACCCAAAAGAAGTGACTTGCTTAAGTTGCTTTGTTGATGGATAAGTAAAAAATCATAATCCATTTCTTTACATTATATGAAAATGTCACTGATGCACTCTAATATACAAGTCTGGACATACTAGAAAAGGAGACAACTTCCCACCAAAAGAGAAAAAAAAAAATGTTACTATTAAGCAGTTTGGCTGCCAAATTATGAGCTTCTTAAACCCATAGCTTAACCTTTTTTCTTTGCATCAATTGGGTGGCGCCTTAATTGCAATGGGAATTGGCACCTATATACTTTGTCGATTTATTTACAGTATCTTTTATGTGTAAGCCGTTTGGTTATTTGATCTCGTCTCATTGTTCTTCTTCTCACGAATAGCCTTTTTTATCTAATGTCCGAACAACTTCCCATAATTCCCAAAAAATTGCAGAGAAGATGTTCACCGGCTTCATCGGTTGCTGCAGATTCCTTGACATCAGTTTGGTTGCTGCAAAAAGATAACATTTAAAAAAAAAACTAGACAATGAACATGATTTATATAAAATCAAAAGTGATAATTTTTTTAGTCCAAGAACTTACCCTGGCATATAAATGGGCATCAAACATGGTAACAGGGTAGAGTCCTGATCCGGAAGCCCAACTACAGCTCGTCGAGTCGAACCCGAGATTCGGACCTTCAAAGTTCCCTCCATTAGCTTGAAATGAAGCAGCAACAGGGAATTGCTGATGAAGGTTCATGTCCGTAGAGGGTAACTGAAACTTGTTATCGGTTTGCAAGTTCTGATTCACGTAAGGTGCGTATTGGTACTGCCCAGAGAGCTGCAACCTGAGGGATGCAGCTCCAGCCGAGTCATTGAAACCGCAGTTCGGAACATGTTCTTGGATGGAAGCAGGGAGCTGATCCGAGCCTCTGTCCGTGCAGAAGAAACCCGAATAGCTTCCGAACGAGGAGCTCCCGGAGCATTCGCAATCCCTGAAAACATAGAGATAAAACGCCTCAACAACGAGCAGGCGAAGAATTCAAAGGCCATAGGCGAGGACAGTGTCTCGTCATTTGCTTACCTTTGTGGAAGCTGATTTGGTTCCTCAGGTAATACCATTTGCTGGCCATCATTACTAGGAATCCATGAGGTTGGTGATAGAAAATGTATTCCTCTCTGGAGCTGTTTCAACAACATTACTTTAGAAACATCTCTGAATTGGATTCGAAGGGTAACGTATGAATTCGATTCCTTACCTGACTACTGTAATCTAATGGCATGAGTTGCTGCTTCCCTAAATTTTCCTGTTCAACATGTCGAACGACAATGATATTATAGTAAGTTGATCATACGCCCCGTTATAAGCAAATCACTAGACCATGTTGTACCTTTTGAGCTCGGATTCGGACAAGTGATTCCTCGATGGAGCTTTCCATCTGCCCCAGTTGATCTACGCTGTTAATCTTTTCTATTTCAGTCCAACAACTGTACAAGAAAGAGAAATCAATGAGACAACTGCGAAAGTTGTGTCGGAACACCGGTCCAAAAACGGTCCAAAAAGGAGTTGCTTAACCTCAGTCTCTGCTGCACTTGAGAAAGCTGGGCTTGGAGTAGCTGCGACCGGTTGGAGAGCTCCTGCTCAATGAAAATCCACAATTAGCAACAGATTTCACAGTGGTAGAGCTCCGGATCATTAACGAAAGCAGTACGTACAGGTTCGATTTCAATACCTCTACTGTCTGAGAGCTGAAACAGAGAGAAAACCAAGAAAGCAGAGAATAATCTCATTTAGCATTGGAAAGATATGTGAAGAAGAGCAACAACAAAAATGAAGAACCAAAATGCATATAATACAATAAAGAAACAGACCTGGTACCCAAGAACTCTGAAATATTTACATCATGGTCCAACTTCTTAAATGTCTTCTTCAACGCCTGATGATCACAAGAACAATGGAATCCGAGTGAGATTAAGACGAACGTATCGAAGAATCGAGAGGAGGAATAGATCAAGAAGAGGGTTAAAGGGAACATGGGTCATCAGGAAAACTTACTTCAAGGCTTTCCAATTTCCTGTTCCAGCCAAATAGACACACAAATTAAATCTCTCATATCAAATAGAATGAAAGATGATCAGCATTACTTATGCAACACTCCGTACCTTTTAGCCCTTTCCTGTGGTGTTAATTGCGCAAACTTCGTTATTACTTCTTCGATGCTGCTCAAATGAACGTAACACACGGGATTAAAATCTCCATATCCAATCCAAAAAACGTTGAATTCTCAACATAAATCTATGCTATGAACCCAAAAATTCCTTAAATCCAGACCTGTGATTTCCTTTACACAAGGAAGGCTTCCCGCCTGGTGAGAACATGAGAAGGATGATGTTTATATCACAGAGAATTGAGAGCTCATTGGCCTTCTTCAAAATCCCATGTTTTCTCTTTGTATAGGTTGCTTGACGGCCGTTTGTGTGCTCCAACTTCTTGATTTGCAGCTTTACCCTACCCATTCTGCAAACTGAATCTCACACACAAAAAAAAAAAAACCCAACATTAATTTTTCGGGACAAATGACTCTAATCTTTATTAATTACATGTTAGCTTTGTACAATTACACAAACTAAACCCGTTTAAATACACATCCAAATAAGACATTAACGAAGTATTTGATAGCGCATCGGTAATACTATTGATTTCTTGGAAAAAATAATCCTGAAGAACCCTTTTAAACATGAGATTGATCATAATAGAGTATCAAACCTTTTCAAAAAAGATTTCACCACCTTAGGACGTACACATGCAGACGTAAGAGATTGGAGGAAAATGAATTAGAAATTGGGACGTACACATGCAGACGTAAGAAATTGGAGGAAAATGAAAGAAAAGAAAATGGGACATACCCAGATGAATAAATCAAACGACGAGTTTGGAATTGGTGGAAAGAAAGGGGTTAAAATGAAAGTGGGGGAAAGGGAAGCCACCAAAGAGAGAGGCGGAGAGGAGGAGGAGGAGGACAACCCAACCCTTGTTCTCCTACAACGTATGGCTTGCTGTCTTAGGCGACCGGGTGGGCGCCAAACGCGGTCTCGGTCACAGTTTCTTTCTGCATGATATCCTATTTTTTAGTTGGTATTGGATTGGCGAGGGGCACTTATTATCGTGGAAATATTAATCAACTTACAAATTAAAATCAAATATTAAAAATTAATCTAAATTATCAAATTTTTTTGGTTCCTTTTTGGCTTTGAATGATCATTATTAAAGCTTCTGGTACCCTAAATATATAATGGAAGGCTTTAATTGTACAGAGATAAAAATCAAGGTTGATATGAATTTGATTTTTCATTTCTATACTAATTTATATTTGATGTGCGTATCATCCCGTATCAGAGGCTGAAAAAAGAGAGTTAAATAAAATGATTTCATTATTTAGGAACAAAGAGATGGATGAAAAATATGTAATTCATTTGGTGCTCTCCAATCCAGAGAGAAATTGGAGAGAAAGTTTTAGTAGTTATTTATTTATGTAGCATCTTAATTTCAAAATTTAATTATTTGATCTTACCCATGTAAAAATTTATTTGAAAAATGACATCATAAATATTAATTTTCATTAATCAAAATTTTTAATCCTGACAATACAAGAAATTTCCTTCCCTAATTCCTTTTCCTCCTATTTTCCACCCTATCTGTAATTTTATGAAATGTCTTAATTTTGTCAAGCCCATTCAATATTTTGGTACTCAATTGGTTCAGCCCAAACAATTGAGCCCCCCCGAGACACAATAAAATCACCCGGACCGGACCCAGCTCTTAACCAAAATCCGCACACAAGCGAAAGCACCCAATAACCAGCACGTAGATCACTCCTATTACGTGTTCGACGAAATGCCCAACTGAGAAGCCCATCTAATTAATTTGCTTAGCGTCTCTCCCTCCCGGCTCACCCGGTCTAAATGGCTACCGTGGGAGGCACCCAAACCCAGCTCCATTTGCTGACAAGTGGCATCTTCGGGAGGCAGCTTCCCCGGCCATTCGACTCCGTATCGTTCCCCGTGACAGCTCCAAGTAAGTGGGAAGCTTGCTTGCTGAACTTGTGTGGATATAAGCTGATGGTGAGCAATGTGCAGGTGTAAGGAAGTTGATGGTGGTGGTGGCGGCGAAGAGGCACGGCGCTCGTAAAGAGAGCCCGAAGATTCAGAACAGAAGGATGCAGAAGAAGGTATGCATCCCATGCTAAGATGTATGTGTTGCAGAGCTTAGTTACTTGGGATGATATCCAATTTGGGTCATAGACAATGATCATATACTATACAATGATTGTGGTTCCTAGCAACTCGATGACTCGCGTTGCTGTTGGACGAGTATGCTAAATATCTTGACCTCATCGTGCAGCTTGGTCTATTCGATTTGATATTACAGTCTAGATTTTGTGGAAAAGGACCATGTCCTGCACTAACCATTATCTGTGTCCCGTGTGACAACACCAATACCAACACCGTAAGAATGATCTGTGAACTTGAGTTCCAACTGATCCGATTCTTCTTCCTTACTGTACTGCTTGTACCAGTTTAATGGCACGCCCACGAGACCGAGACTGTCAGTGTTCTGTTCCACTAAGCAGCTGTACGCCATGCTGGTAGACGACTCCAATAAAAAATGTTTATTCTATGGGAGTACTCTCCAGAAGTCTTTTCGAGACGATCCGTCTTGCACCACCAGTGTTAGTGCCTCTGCCGGATGAATGGTTTTTATTATCCGGTTTGGTGATCTATGTTAATCCATTGACTTGCTAACCTCAGGAGGCTGCTAAGCGTATCGGTGAGGAGCTTATCAAGACTTGTATCGATCTCAAGATTAGCGAGATCTCATCGTATGATCGCAACGGTGGTTCTCGTGGGGAAAGAATGCAGGCGTTTGAGATTGCCATTTCTCGTCATGGTTTTTTACCCAGATAGATGCACACACCACGAAGACTTCTGTCAGATGCTGTATGCAAAATCGTGTCGATATCAATACAAACATGTTTCAAGCTAATTCTCTTTGCCGTGTGTCTGAACTTCAAAAACAAAAGAAAAGAGAAGTTACTAACCGTTGGATGTGTGGTTTTAAAAGTAACTGTCCTTTCCGGACAGTAACTGGTAGTTGATGTAAGCTCTTATCATCTCATTTAACCAACCTTCTTTCGAATCATCAAGAAAATATGATCTCTTCCTCTCCTAACATAACCAGAATCAAAAACCATATTTTCAAAATGGAGAAAACAGGAGAAGATGCCGGAATCAAAATCTACACGGCGTCGCCAAAAGTAGTGAGTACCAACCTCAATTCTCTCCCAAAAACTCCGAAAATGGCAGGAAGCAAGAGAAGGGCAGTGGCTACAAGAGTCCAAAAGACACTCTCAAAGACTTCAATGCTTGCAAGTTTCCTTCCAACTGGAACCCTTTTAACATTTGAGATGATTCTCCCTTCTGTTTACAAGAATGGAGAGTGCACTCATGTGACCACCCTCATGATCCTGGTACTTCTAGGCCTGTGTTCCCTCTCTTGCTTCTTTTTCCACTTCACTGACAGTTTCAAGGCCCCCAATGGGAAGGTCTACTTCGGGATGGTGACACCGAAAGGGCTTGCAGTCTTCAAGCCTGGACTTGCAGTGGAAGTCCCCAAGGACGATAAGTACAAACTCGGGTTTGCTGATTTTGTTCATGCTGTGATGTCGGTCATGGTTTTCTCGGGTATCGCACTGGCGGATCACCGCGTTACCAACTGCCTGTTTCCTGGCCACGACAAGGATATGGAACAAGTGACGGAGAGTTTCCCACTTATGGTTGGTGTGATCTGCAGTGGTCTGTTTCTGGTCTTCCCGACCACACGATATGGCCTCGGTTGCATGGCTAGTTGATCACGAAATGTCAGTTTCTTCTGTTGGTGTTTGTTCTTTCCTTCCTTCCTTCTGCAACCATTAGAAGAAAACATATTACTCTAGTTTTGTGCTGTTCCCCTTTATCTGATATTCTTTTCTCCTGTCCTGCTAATCTTCCTTCAACTAGTTAATTCTCGATCCGTCGGTTCTATCGAAGAACACCGAGATCTGATCAACTGTTCACGAAAACTGCTAAACGTGACACAACCCGGACAGCTTTAAGACAATGTAGATTCAGTACATTTGAAGTAAAAAAATTAAAGGAAAAATGCCAATGCAAAAAAATAATCATTTATTATTAGCTGTCCACAAAAATAGTCACCATTATCATGGTAACTGGTGTGGCCTAGCAGCGGAGACACATATCTGTACAGAATCATCTCTTCTATATATAGTACAATCCTCATCTAATGTAGTGATCTTAACCTAAACTAATCTACGAAGCCTGCAACAAAATGGCAGCCTTGTATAGGGAGGAAAGCAAGCATCTTTCCTTCCCGACTATCTATCTCTGCATCAACTACATCGGTACAAAGTCAATCATCAGAGGGAACTAGCGTGCCCTTCCGCTAATGATACACTCGTCTATCTATCACCGCAGCATTTAGCGTTAGGCCCTTCCTGAAGTTTCTGCCACAAGCAAAGCAACTCTCTAGGACCTTGGTAATGGGCTACGATGTAGCCATCCTTGCACCCTTCAACATGGATTCTGTCATCCATCTCATACTTCACCGCTAATCCCTCCTTTCTCATGTCGGAAATCCATATTCCCATTGCTACATCTTCGAGTTTAAACATCTACAGAGCAACGACAACTCGAAGATGAGAAATAAACTCTTTGCTTACAACACAGAATCCTGTAGAATCATCAAGCAATTGCATAAAATGCTGATATTTTTTATACCTTCAAATGACCTTGTTTATGCTTCTTGTGAACTGCCTTCGCTATGTCACGAGAGACAACGTAACCAGGACCGTGCGCCCATGGCGGATACTTTTCCTCGGGCCACTCCTTTCATCACACAAAATAGAAGGCAAGAAATGAGAAGAACTACGACATCACAATCATCCGAAGAGAAGTTAAAGATCATCTTTTATGGTTGGAGTCAGTAGAGAATTACCTCAGTGCTAATGTACCATTTGCTGTCAGTACTCCGGTGAGGACTGGAATTTGAGTTGATCAATCCAAAAAGCAACACGTCGCTAACTTTGAACCTCTTCAGGGAAACAAGAATTTGATCCACACGCACGAACGCGTCATCGTCCGTCTTCATGACATACTTTGCTGATGCCACCTCAGTCTGCTTGAGAACCGACTTTAAGTACAAAAAGCACAGCAAGAAGAACTAACTTGTTTGACTAGTTGAAGATGAGACTTTACCCCAAATATGCATATTGCTAAAGTTTTCCAGGTGATTAAGCTGTAGTAATCAACAAACGGCATCAATTGTATATCTCCATACGTCCGTGCTTCATTCCACAGCTCCTCGTTGACTATCTGATTCTTGTGCTACAATATCAATAACACGAGATGAGTTTAAGCAGGCCGACAACATGGCAGGCAGAATATATTTAGCCAACAACTCACCAGCCCAACGAAAAAGCGCACTGCAACCACCCCAGACCTCACTGCATCATACTGCATCCACGTTCTCCGAACAGCCATCCGGCGCTTGAAATTGTTTGCTGTTGAAAAAACTCCCACGAAAAGGTCCAGTCTCTTCTTCCGGGAGAGAGGAGTTGCCTTAAGTGATTCGATATCAACTGCATGCTCAGAATCCTCTGATGCAGGCAGACCACTGGCAACAATTGAGGTTAACTTAAGGTCTCCTGATATTCTTACTTCACTGACCAACCACGGCTCCAATGTCTGGACAGATACACAACATGAGAGACAAATACTCGATCGATGAGCGGAAGTTCACTCGAAATCCAGACACAGATAAGCCAGGAGAACAAGTATTGACGATATACCTCTCTGAATGCGAAGGAAGTTACGTGCTTCCCGTCTACTGTCATCTGGATTCCCTCCGATCCAACCCTGAGCGTTGCAACTGATAGAGATCCTTGCTTGAAAGGAAAGTATCTTCTGGTTTTAGCATTTTCTTGCGAAGATGAGGACTTTCTAGGCGCACGTGTATCATTTCCGACAATCTTGTTACACTGATCCAGTTCATCCACTGGCAACAAATTGGTCAAGAGTTATTGCGAATTCTGCAGCTAAGTAGTGGTGAACTGATTGAAAACAAAGCAGCTATATGTACCTTTCTTAATGTTCTCAGGATTTGGAGATGGACATCGCTCCTCTTCGCCCCAATCACGAGCTATAGTCCATGTGTTTTGTACAATTACGGGGTCCTCAGTTACCTTGTCACCGTTAAGCCTTACATTGTAATGCAAAATGATGGGCGGATCGGGTTCTCCCGGCAGAGCTTCCCCAGTGAAGTCGATCCGAAAATTACCAAGAAGACCATCCGGGATGCCAATGATCGTGATGGACGAACCCTGCGTGAGACCACAAGGAAATCGCAACCGAAAACCACGATCATCCATTTTAGTCACATTTACATTGCTAAGGAAATGAGGACACTGCTTCTCCTTTGCATTCTTGGTCAAGCTTTCATTTCCATGACCAAGTTTTTCCTTCTCGATTGAGGCCATAAGGCTGCTCCACGCATTTCCAGCTTCCTTGATGGCCTCTACTCCATTTGGTAAACCTTGCGCTTGATCAATCAAGTGTCCCAACAGATTCCATGTCTGCAACGATCTTGTTTCGTCGTCTGTGAGATTCCTTCGAGCAAAAAGACTGGAGACCAAGGTCTCAGTAGAGACCACTTGAGATGCGTCTACAGGATTCGGAACCGCAGGAGGCAGCGTAGAGAGCACCCATTCAAGAGGGTTGGTGGCATTGGAGAATGGATATGAGGTGTAACTTTCTCCAACAGAATTCTTCATAAGACCATATCTCAAGACCATTAACATAAACAACGAAGCAGCGATCACGCCACCGTACCATTTCTTCATTCTGCCAATTACTCGAGCAGCAGAAGAGGCGGCATCTATACGAACATTGCAGCTCGAAACAAAGCTGGGAGGAGCAACCGTAGGCGGAAGATTATCTCATATCAGGAACTTGATTGTTTTGCTTCCAGACACCACCCCTGTTCTGATCAGACAACTGCAACTCCCAAGCTTGGTGATTTGAAGCTCCCTGCACCCAGAAAAAAAAACAAAATTAAACCAATGTCTGCACAAACATGTGTACCATGCACCGATGTCTTGGGATGGAGCCAGAAAAGCTCACTACCTTCTAAATTGGGAGCGAGCAAGCAGAAAGCTACTGGAACAAATAGATCAATTCAGAAACTTTAGAAACCTCCACGAAAAACCCAATTCCAGACAGAATCCCAAGTACACGAAAGCTCTCGTAAAGCAACCGTCAACGAAATGCCAACACGAAGAAACCCACCAAGCTTAGATCTTTACACAAGCCCATCTCATAAAAACGACACTCAACCTAACACGCGCAAGAAGAAAACGAAACAAAAAATTTGTAGGGGAAAAGACTGAAGAATTGTTCAACAGGGTCAACCAGACAATGGCTTTACCTAGGACTTCGACTAGAGAACACCAACGTGGAAGACGGGTTGATTTTGTTCCTCTTATATTTATTTATTTAGTTTACTTTTTGGTTTGCTGTTGTTCATATGGTTAGAAGATACTTAGTAAAATGATTAATTAAATTAAGTTGTAGCTTAATGATTGATTCATGGCAGTGTCTTGAGGATTGCATTTGATTCAAGAACGAAGCTTTTAATGAAAGTGGTGACATCAACACGCGGACTGAGCAAGCCGGTCCGAAATCAAACAAAGTGTGCAACCCACAAGTTTTTCTTCTCTAAGGCTTTTATTTATTGGTTAAAATTCAACTAGGTATCTTTTAATTTTTCCTATTATCATTTCGATATTCTGTGATATAATTTGTCCTGCAATGACCAAATTATTTTAATTTTTATTACTTGGAGATCTAATAGTCGGGTATATTTTTTTTTTATAGCAAAATACCTCATTTTGCTGCCTGTGTGAATTGGCATATTTTCTTTATTCGGATTAGTCGTTATTGATATGGCGATAAATTAAAATTACAAATTGATACCTGATTTGTGTATATAATAATAATTACTATAACTTGATCGCCATTGTTCAATTACTTGACCGGGGAATAGTCAATTCAAATGCCTAACTTTGACCTGGCATATCACTACATCCATATATGCACGCAATAAAATAAAGAGAAAAATCATTTTTAGTACCCTGTAATTTCTGCGAAAATCACTTTAGTATTCTGTGGTTTAAAACCCATAAATCGGGTCATACCTCACCAATTTTCTATCACTTTGGTCCCAAAATTACGATACTACCCCTCCCTCAATCAGAATCTAACCAAACCCAATTTAATCTGACCGAACCCACATCCAATTCAACCCAATGGGGCATAAAAAATAGGATATGACTCAGATTGAGCTGAAATTTTACAAGAATCATCCTAAAAATACACATGATTTACAAAAACAATTTCAAGAATTTTAGAGGTCCGAAAGTATTTTTTTATTTTTCAAAGTGCTGAAACTTCGTAAAATCGTATAAAATAGAAAATATATCCAATTGAGTTGAAACTTGTCCCAAGAAACCTTAAGAATCTCTAATAAATTTAGAAACCAAAATGCACCATTGGGACAAATTTCAACTCAATTAGACGCATTTTCTATTTTATACAATTTTACGAAGTTTCAGTGCATCGAAAAATAAAAAATACTTCCGGACCTCTAAAATTTCTGAAATTGTTTTTGTAAATCATGTGTATTTTTATGATATTCTTGTAAAATTTCAGCTCCATCCGAGTCATAACCTATTTTTTACGCTCCATTGGGTTGAATTAGATGTGGGTTCGGTCAGGTTGAATTGAGTTTGGTTAGGTTCTGATTGAGGGAGGGGTAGTATCATAATTTTGGGACCAAAGTGATGGAAAATCGGTGAGGTATGACCCAATTGATCTGTTTTAAACCACAGGGTACTAAAATAATTTTCGCAGAAACTACAGGGTACTAAAAGTGACTTTTTCCTAAAATAAAATATGTTATTCCACTTTTCATCAAATGCTTTATATTTTTTCTTATTCATAACGTAACTAATACAACTGACGATAAAATCATTATATAAAATGACACTTTCTTGACAAATATGCCGTTTTAATTGGAAAACAAAATTACTACTGGGGAATGTTATGGATATTTGGAGTTTGTTCCCCTTCTTTATGCTTATCCCTTTTTTTTGACGGTTGTTTACTTTTGACCGTTTCAGAACTTTCTTTTTTGGAAATAGTAAAATGATATTATTTGGTTACGACTCCTAAGAGGACACGTGCTCTAACTCAACTATTTCTCGGAATAATCGTGTTCTAAAAAGATACGCCAAATATTAGTGGCCACCTGGCATCTCTGTCTGGAGAAATTCAACGTGTGTCGGTTCTTCCATTTGGATTTTTTTTTCAAAAAAATTTGATAATGTTCTCTATAATTTATGAAAATATTGCTTAAAAAATTTAATTATCAAAATAATGTCTATGTAGGACATCATTTTTTAAGACTTGAACGGAGTCACACGAAATTGTCAAGGCACGAAAGAGACTACGACAGAGGTTGAGGAGGGGATGTGATAGCGACACCTTTTCGGCCTGTGTCCCCGCCCGTCCTCGCTTTTCTTTTTTCTGAAGCAAATTTCATAATTCAATAAAGCAAAATGGTGAAATAATTAATGTAGAATGTAATTCGAAAATGAAGAGAAGATAATTCTGAGAAGGGGCTGTGGCTTTAATTCGAAGAAGCTTGAGACAATTAAGCTACAATTTTTTTTTTATGTGAACAATAATACTTTCTTGAAAAAAAATAATCTTCAATTTGTATTTGTTTCTCGCCGGCAAACCCAATTCTTGCCCCAAGTAGATTCGCCTCGATCCTCAGAGATAAAAATCTAACCTTTGTTGGTCAAGAGTTACAATAATGATGAGGTTATATATGTATTTAGTGCACTTTGGCATAGTCTTTTGATGGATAATAAATAATTTAGGCATCAAAACAAAAATGAAATCGCTGAGAAAGGAGTCTGAAGCGCTAGTCCCTTTGGGGCAAGAATACAACAAGGAGCAAGAATAGGTTTTCCACTAGGAATGATCAAAATTAAGCAATTGTTTAATTTTAATTATACTTGAGCAGCACAATTTTCCTAAAAATGACAACAACAAAAATTAGTCCATAGAAAAAACTAGATAAATAATATCTTTGGCACAAATTTCCTAAGTCTCGATATCACATTCTTTAATAATTCTAATCCAATCGACTTTAAAGTGTTCTTACATCTCCCCATCCCATAGTAACAATAATTTTCCGCTATAATCTGATGTTCAGCTTCATAATTATCATCCGGTCAGTTGACTGCCTTTTCGAACGCCGACTTGGAGAGGGACTTCCAATTGCAATAGAGTTCCTTGTAATTTAATATTTTTCGGAAGGTTAACTTAAAAGAGGGTTCGATTCGATCAATGTATTACGTAAGATCCAAAAATTAATGAGAAAATTAAGCTTATGGACGAAGCGAAGGTCGAAAGTAGTGGCAGTAGTTGAGGATGAAAGTGACGAGACGACCATAATTTAATCATTAAAGCTTATGAACTTCTTTTCCTTTTGAGGAGAAGGCCAATGGCCTTGGGATGGCCAGTTTGTTCATTCTTTTAATTTTAATGGTCCTTATTTGATTTCTTGTTTTCGACGGCAATATTGGATTGTGTATCGTTAGAGGCAAGTACTATTTACCTAAAAGACGGGGAAATCGACGGTGACCTTAAAGATGAAATCATCAATTAATTAATTCAGATTCGATTCTAAAAAAATTTGAATATTTATAAAACTTTTTAACATTATCTTTTTATTTTAAGTATTTTGTAACTTTCAAAAAATATATATTTTTAGTAACTTATGTTAAAACTAGATTGATAAATTTTTGGGAAAATTAGGCTAATGTCCATATATTTTGGAGATTCAACTGATTTCTTACTTATTGTTTAAACACTACACTTTCAATCTCTACTATGCAAAATAACCGAATTTTTTAGTCTCTAAAAGTTAACATAAATTTTTTTATGATTATTATACCATTCGTTTGAAAAATTAATCCAATCTAACTAAACTCAAATTCAATTGAAACCAAACCCAAATTCAGTTAAAACCAAAAGTCAACAAAATAATCCAAATACAATCTAACCATATCCAAATTAAATTAATATTAAATTCAATCTAACCAATTCTCAAAGTACAGGGGCCTTAACCTTATTTTCCCAAATAATTATTTTTATGACATAATATTAAAGTTATTTTTTCCAAATCATATAATACTTAAAGTTACTTTTAAGAATTCCAAGTTGAGACCTTCATAGTAAAATTAAGAAAATAAAATACCAAATTATTTAAGTGTTTATTCGAGTTGGTTCATAAATGAGATAGTCCTCACACATTTGATTAGGCATGAATTGTGATACATTTTTTTGTCCTCCTTGTCCAGACAACAAGATTAGGAGTTTGGGCTGACAATTTGGGGAAGAGGCTTTGATACTGGACGGGCTTGATAAGAGCCTGTATGGGCTTGGATTCGGCACTTTGAAATTTCCCTTTCTCCTTTTGAACTGCCCGAGCAAAACGGTCCCTAAATTCGTTGGAAGTATGGCTTGGCCCACGAATACCTAACCCATAAACTGCTCAAAATTGATGGATGTAATGTTTCTTGAAAGTTAACTATTACACAGCCTTGAACCCTTGAACTCTGTAATAAAGTTCAGCAAAGTATATACTTTCTTAAATGATGGATGTAATGTAATAAAGTATTAAGATTTTTTGGTAAATTTTGGTATTCATAGTCTAATAGTGTTCAATATTATTTAATGAGATGACTCTTTTAACGATATAAATAAAAATTTTGAAAATTATAAGAGACTAAAATTCCAACACACGTTACATCAATGTTTGCCCGGATTGTACACCCGATAGTTGGGATATACTGTTACGATTTACACATGTTTTAAAAAATGTGCAACCCGTGCATGGGTCCTTATTGGAGACGCCAAAGTCATCATTTTGATCAAACCAATTGCTATTTTATTCGGGAAAAAATAACGTACAGTATAAATAATTAATGTAATTACACGTCCTTGAATTAATTTGCATTACGTAGTAATTGAAAATCTCTTGTTACAACATACATAAAATTAGTTTAAACCACTTTGAAGAGATAGAACAATACAGTTACACAAACAAATTTAAACCATGAATAAATTTCCGTCAATTAAATATTTCTCTTAGAACTTTGGAAACTGGACCTTAGAACCACATCGGCCGTGAGGCAACACCGGGCACTCGATGAACTCCGAACCAGTAGTGTCCACGCACAAGTAAACCTGGTAGAGCTGGTGGTTCTTGGTCCCGTCCACGTTGCACTCGACCCCCGGCGTGAACCCTGTCGCCTCCTTGATGGCTTTTACAATACTTTCTACGTCGTAGAAGCCGTCGTCGGGCTTGATCCCGGCGCCCGTGAGGGCCTCGAGGAGGTTGGCCTTGTGCTTGAGGCCCAGGGCGGTCTCGAAGTAGTCGTGCTGGTCGAGCTCCGACTCCGCGCACGTGCCGTGCTTGTCCCACTCATGTGCCCAGAAGTTGAGCCCGTCGTTGCTAGGGCAAGACAGGGTCGGCCACTCCTTTTCTAGCTTGGTCATCAGGTCTGAGATCTGCCATTACATGAATTGTATGTTTGGATTAGGAAAATTTATTAATTAACATGTTAGTTAATAAGTACCAAAAAAGAAATTGTTTGGCTTATCTACTACGCTATTGAACTAAGAAAAAGATATAACAAGAGACAGACACAAATTTTCTGTCGGTTATAAGTTTTTTAAGTAGAATTTTATTTATAAATATTTTTAAAATCATCTCTGTACCAGATCGATTCGAGGAGCAATCACGACCCTCGATAAAATCTCATTACGATAAAACTATTGGGAAAAAAATCATAATGGATAAAAATAGCTCTCGGGATAAATGCTTACAATTGATACACAAATACAAACCAGTTCCAATAAGTTTCGTTATGCAATAAATTCGAGAGTTCGTTATATAACAAATTAAGTGGAGTAACTTTTCATAAATGAATTAAAGCAAGACCTGAGTGTAATGCCATGTGATCTTATATTTCAGAGACTAATAAAAAAAAAATTCTAATATGTTTTGTCAATTTCACAAACAGCCTAAAAAAATTGCGTGCAAGAAAAAATGTATATTGATATGAATAGTACTAAATAAATCACTAAACGCTTAATATAGTATATATCATTTACTTGTTCAAGAAAGTAGCAACTAAATGTTGTGGAGTATTTTTATGATCCGATTCTCTAAAAATAGCAAAGTTAACTTATAAGATATCCAAGAGCCACCTAACTATAAATCAAAAGGGGAATCTGCTATTTTTGGGTGGCTGGGATTAATGAAGCTTAAAGCCTCTTTATGGAGTTCCATGAAGTTGGGACCAACCAACATGACGTGACACTCTTATTTATGAACGACATGTATTGTAACTATTAAAAGAGCTCCTCCTATATATAATTTGTCAATGCTCGTTCGGTTTACATAGGGTAAATAAATGTGGTCCTACCTAATTGCCGAATGCCTAGATATCATGTTCCATTTGGGCTTCCGCCAAAAATGGCGAAGGACAATATGATCAAGAGAGAAAAAGCTTTAAACCATCGAAATTGGAAAAATGTTGCTTCAACGCAAACTGTTGGACTCCGTCTAAGGCATGTAGACATCATCATGTACCATGCACCTCTATATGGGTAATAATCTGTCTAATTCATATTAACGATACAACATTACAATCAAATGAACAGATTGCTCGTCTTATTTGGTACTTCTTTGTTGTTAACAATATTTAAATTTTGTTTTTTTTAAAGACGGTGGAAGTACCTGTGATTTGTCAAATTCACTATCAGGGTCACAATTTGATGGATATCCTCCATCCTTATAGTTAGGCCATAACCCATGAATCCCAAAATCAGCAGATGGTTTCCCTGTTTTTGGGTAGCAACAACTATGCCTTGTATCACAGTAGGAACCTGGCCACTGTAATGAACAAAAAGCTCAACGTTAATCGAATTGGACATCATGATTAAGTTAAATGAATCGTCATTCAACAAAGGGGTAGGAAAGACCTAAGACTATGTACGTGTGCGTGTAATCCAACCCAAAAGCCCATGGGTAATTAGATTTTCTATATGTATAAACAAGTTTATCATTCTTACCTAATGATGAATTAATTTCAATATGTTAACTCAAATGAAGTTTATCGAGGCAAATTTTGCTTGACCTTTGACTTCGTCAATAACTTATGATACATAGATTATGCAAACAATATGATATTACAAGATCAATCTGCTATGATAACATATTAAAATCTTAATATCAAATTTAAAATTGAAAATTTTAAGACAACGAATAGATAATTTAAAGTTCGGTAATTTGGCAACTCACCTGTTGAACGAAGTAGAAGAAATCAAAGTCTCGAGAGGCACATAGAACCGTCAGCTGAAGTAGCACTAGAAGCTTGATAAAAATTGGCTTCATCTTGGAATACTTGCAATGTATTTCGATCTAACGCCAACAGTAAGGATTGCTTAGCTAATTATAATATATGCGGGGATTTGGCTTAAAAATTGAAACGAAATTTTATTAGAGCATAAATGGTGTGGTGTTGGAGAGCTGTTGAAGGTATAGCCAAAGGTTTCATCTTAGATATATTTATAGGGAAAATGTGGAGGGCAATGAAGGGAATATCCATGGAGGAATATGCTTGTTAAGTTTCATTAACTCATCTGACAAGTTTGCGTGACTACAGGCTGGTACGTAATCTCAATTTTAATTGGGAAAAAGTGGAAGGTATATATATATATATATAAAAGCAAGATGAAATAGTTGGAATACGAATAATTGATAATATGTAAGTTTTAGATAATTGTTAACAGGGTTTCCCGATTTCCCAATTCTAATCCTGGCTGTAAATTTTGTAACCTGCTAAGCTTTTAACCTAGCACATGAGGAACTGTCATAATATAATCTTGGCATATTTTTAAAATCTTTCAACTTACCAAAAAAAAAAGAAGATAACTGGTAAATTTTTTGGATTTATCTATTCTCGTTTAACACGTTAGTAACATCTGCTTAACTCGGTCACTCACATTTTTTTTCCACTTTTTATGAATTTTGAACGATATGAAAATGCGTAACGATGGAATTTTACATTCAGTGATTAAACTTGGTGGGTGGTTCTCGTGTTAAAAGTTTGGTAGTTTCGGACTTCGATTCCTCGCCTAACTTTGCTCCAAGAAATTGGATACCAAGTTTAAAATGAAACAAAACATTCGAAGATCTTATCTAACATGTTCATTTTCATATTCTAAATAGTACACTAAAAAAACAAAAATCAGCAAAAAAGAGAAAACAAAAATTCCAGTGAAGACAAACTAATTATATTTTCCCTTAAAATCAATATGCATCTGCATAAAACTAAATTACAACCTTTAACTATTCATCCAAGAGAATTAATTCCACCAAAAAAAATTATTCATCCAAGAGAACTAATTAATTATTTTAAAATAGACTGTCCATAAAAATATTCCAATTAGATCCACTACTATGGTTCTTATTACGCGGCGAGGAAAGATATGAGAGGAATTTAATAACACTATTTCGGTTAGTGTCCAATCGAATGACAAGAACATGATAATTTAATATTACTCGACATTACTCGAATTCGAGGAGTACTTTTTTTTTTGGTAGAAAATTCGCGGAGTACTTTGAACAAGAAGGAAGGTAAGGAAGCGTGTGTTAGTTTTATTCGATGCACCTAATTATATTCTGTTTGAGCAATTTTAATTCTTTTTGGTATCCTTCTGCCAGGCATTTATACATGAGAAATATATTCTAATCCCTGCGGACCACGCCAATATGAATTTCCCATTTTTGACAAGTGAGCAACTTATTATAATTCCCACAGAAAAGAAAAGAATATTATTATTTTATACAAAAAAAATCACGGTTGGATCTACTGATTTTCATTAGTCCGACAGACTTATTCTCAATTCTACTAAAATTCATAGTAGTCATAATTCTTTAAATATTTTTCGAATTGACCATATTTTTTTATTTTTATCCACAAAAATATAAATAATTTAAAATAATTTTGTTTATTTGCCCACACAATTTATTTTCCATAGAAATCAGTCTACAATTACTAAAACTAGCTACCTATAATAAGAAAATTATAAAACGAAATTCACATAGTTTTGTATTATCGCGTATACATGATTTATAGATTTTGGTTAAAGTTCTATAATATTTCGTACTAATTAATATATATGGTGGCTCTTCGCTCCTGTAGGAGCTGGCTGGTTATACACTAGGAGACGTGCAAGCTATCACCATGGAGATTATCTATTATTGAGAACGAAACGCATCACATTGAGCCAATCTAACCTATCAATCTAATGGGTTACTTATTGTATTTGTGTGTGTATACATATAATCATAAACTCATGGACATTGAAATTTCTGATTTAAGTTCGGAAATTTAAACATATGTATTCGTAGACGTACCGTGTCTATAAACTAGATATTATTTAGGGGCTCACAGACTATAAGGTAAAGCATCATATACGTAACAAGAAAGAGAATCCACGTGTGACAATTCGAAATCTCCTAAATTGTTGTTATGACTTGGACTCAAAGTACAAATAGATTTTTATGGTTATTAGCACAAATAGTAAAATGCTGAAAATTGTTCAAAAATTATTGAGTTTAAATCTTATAAATATAAAAATTACTATTGAAAAATTACATCTAAAGTAATCTGGTTTGAACCCAATACATTGTTGTATAAGCTATTTTTTTGGACAAGCAAATTGTATCGCCCAACTCCGTAGCTAAACATGTTGAAGGATGTGGTTGAGTCCTGATATAATAGAATTTCTTTTGAGCCGTTGATATAATAGAATTTGATTTCAAAGGTTCATAAAGAGAAACTTAAATTAATTTAACGAGACGTTTGAAAGATTTATTTTAGGAAAATTATATAAGGTTATTGATCTATAGTAAAATTATTACTAGATCCTTGTTTTCCAAAGAAAATATTTTGTCATCCTTTCTATAGTAAAATCAATTTTTTTGTTTTTGTTATGTGAAATAATTTTTATACCATCGTATAAAAAATAATAATCTCTCCTTCTTTCTCGCCCCTCTTAACGTGTCTATCCTCTCTCCATCTTTTTCATTCCAGATTTATTTGTAAGCCCAAATCCAAAAAAAAAAAA